>JAUZSU010171442.1:0-13130 GCA_034780255.1 Parotocinclus maculicauda | reverse complement strand
TTGCTTCGCTATTGAACTCTGTAGACGCTCAGCATCCACACTGTTTAAAGCTCCAGGAAGCTGCGGGAATGAGTGAGAGGAAAACCGCCTCGTTACCAGTGATAAGAAGCTGATTCTGAACAAAAGTTGAGCGCGTTGTAGCGCATCTTTAGTCAATGACATCTACACACAACAGTATATATTTGATCACTTATTTTTTTACATTTTAGGGGAAGCTGAGCTTTACCTGCAGTCTTAGAGCAATCGCCACTGCCACTAGGCTACCACAGTCCTAGGCCACCACAGTCCTAAAACCAATATTTGCAAAATATCTAAAATATCTAAAATCTTTAATAGGCACTACTTTTTTACACAGCACTGTGCACCGACAGTGAGTAACATTGCTTATGACAGTGTAGAGAAAAAGATTTCACATGATGCTGAGGATGCACCTATCACCAGTGCAGACACATAAAGAGAATCCAGCTCTGGGAACACTTCTTTTGAATCCCAAAGGAGGCTCCACACTGTTGAGAGGTCTACTCATTCTGTCAAGAATTTCTCCAGCAACACAGGCCTTGCCACATTAATTTCATTTTTGAGAATTTCTGCGTCAGTGCCTGCAAGTTGCTGCAGGGAGGGTCTAATAAGGCCAGGTCAAGAAAAGTGCTAGAGTAAAGAATGATATTATTAACAGCTGTCATCAGATCCAGATTTATTTTACAGAATGTATTCTCCATTTCAACATTGAATCTGTCTATGGGTGCAGTCACACTTGCCTGGTTGCCATATTCTGTTAAATTGTTGACCTTGTCTTACTCCCCTGCATAATTGACACAAGCCCTTCTGTATGCATGACTTCCTGCTTACACCGGCACCTCATTTTCTGTTGACTACTTCTAGTTGTTGTCCATTACTTGGTTAAACCTTCAGCTTACAGTAGTAGGACTACATACATTTTGGTCCAGGTCTCCTCTCACTCCCATCTTGCCTTGCTTTTGTCTCCACTTCACACCAGTCTGTTTTGTTGTCTGCTGTCTCGCCTTTCACTCACACAACTTTTTTCTAAGATATTTGTTTTTTATTCTGCTGTGGTTGTTTCCTTCTTGTTTAATTCTTATTTTGGCTCATCTTATCGTGTTACTGTATTAGTTTATTGTTTGTTGCTGTTGTGGTTGCTTTTTGCTATTGGGTTTTTTCTTATTTTCATGTTGTACTTTGCTTTAGTCCTTTGTTGTCATGTGTTATATTGTTAATTGGACCCTTAGCATTTAAATAGCTTTCTGCACACGTCTCCACGTTACTGTATAGGTATTACAATGTTATAATGGTTGTTTGTTTATAATAGTGATTACAGTAGTCAAACAATGTGCTGGGGTACCGTACAATTTTCAATTTTACAAATCTTCCAATTTGAATGTGAAATCTCTGACATTGCCAGGTGACCCAAGGAGTCATCAGTTCACAAATATTTTAAAGCTGTCAAAGTTTACACTTCCCTGGCCCTGTATAGATCTACAGTATGCATTTGAAAGTACAAACTGGCTGGCTCCAAAACTTTCAACAGCAACTTGCCTATTTCACAGAAACAATGTTATCTTATCTGCAGTAAGAGCCCTGATGCACACAGGTGTAGCAGAGCCTTCAGACACACCGGATAAATTTAGAATGCCATCTCAACAACTTCAGTCAAAATCTCAGGTCCACTGGAACTCAAGATTTTGAAAAGGTTGGTGGCACAAAGTGTTGCTGACATAATGCATGTGTGCTAGGAAACAAAAAAAGAGCATGGGAATCTATTTACATCTCAAGTCACTGTGAGATGTAGTTGGTTATTGTATTAGTGAATGTAGTAAAGTTTGCTCAACAGCAGTGCACACCTTTCACCCCGCTGAGCCCCACAGCTGCACCATCACATAATTAACTGCTCTCCTGATCAGCACAGTAACCTCCATTAGAGAGATACATTAGTATTTTGATCAGTTATGAATTCTACCTCTAACTGGTTGAAATCATATGAGCCAGTGAGATTCTCTTCTAGAAGAAAATTACAGCTGACCCTGATCATTAATGGAGAAATTCTTAACATTGTTAAATCTTGAGTTGTGTTGCTTTTTAAACAAAAGCTTGCTATGTCTGCATTCATTTCTGCTTAATAGTTACGAGTCATAAATGGCTCTGACTGAACTAAGGTCATCTAATGCTGCTTTCCAGTTTTTAAATCCATGCTTTCAAAATGGAATTCACCTCGAAATATGTGATAAAGCAAAAGCACTCGTCAACTTTTAGAGAATACTCAAGCTATGGCATGGAAGGAATACCAATTCAGATAAAAAGGCCTCTGGTGTGTGGCCAAACGTGTGCTTTGGAAATTCTTTCAAATCTGTCTGCGAGACATCATTCAAACAATGAGCTGTTTTGGCTTGCTCTGGGAAAATGGGGCTGAGATGGTATGGAGGAGATATAATCATAAAGTGTCAAAATTAAGCATGTCAATGTGAGTTTTACCTCGTAACACTATAAAGCCATATGCCTTAGATACTACAATAGCCATAGTGGCCATTTTGATCATTTTATATTTGCTTGCTAATGTATTTATGTAAAACAGAATGCATTTCACATGTTAAAATGGATTTGAATTTTTGTCATTATTTATTGATTGATATAATGAAACATGCAGTACTAGTCATTTTAGCTTTATGTCCTTCACGCGGGTGGGACATGCTCACGTTAGACTAATCTCACAGTCAACACGTAACATAGCTCTGAACAGCTCCCACAAACTGCTTTATGACATTTGTCATAAATAGCTTGAATCTGTTATGCTTGCAGTATCTGCTCACTTGGCACTGCTTCCTTTTCCTTGCAATCTGCTCCTGTGATAGCCTGGGACAATGGAGTGCTGGTTGGGCCACCTTTGCTTTCCTGTGATCCACAGAAAGTTTGTTTGCTAATTTTAGAGTGATGTTGTCTTATTCTAATGATGATTATTTTGTATTATATTGCTGGTGAATCAGAAATATGTTAAGTTTTACAGGATTTTTTCTAAGGTAAGCAGTTGTTGCATTGTCATAGTATTGAGTAACACACATCAATGACGGTAAAAACAGTTGGCATGGGGAGATGAGATGCCGTTCATAATGTCAAATTATGTCAATACAGTCAAAATAGCTCTTGTGGCCATTTGAGTTATAAATGCTCAGAATATTTTTGTCAAAGCTGCGGTGCGAAGCTTTCCTTGTTACACGTTATGATTTGTACTTTGTTTTGTTTTCGACACAGGTGAGGTAGGATCTACTATTGTCATTTCCATCCTTTGATCCTGCCCGTCTGTTGTCCATTATGTTTTTATTTTGTTTTACGTTCCGTTTATTCAGTTTCAATAAACCTGGTTGTCCTGCATGTCACGTTTGCCTCAGACTCCTTCACCGTTCGTGACAGATTTGTGGTTTAGCAAGAATTACACGTTTGAGAAAAATAGCATATGCTTATGGGTCAGAGCGATACTGCATGTCTGGCTAATGCATATGGCTACTGAAAAAAATAAATCTATTGAAAAATATAAATTTACCTTTAACCATAAAATCAGTGTCACATGGCAGTTTGCCAGTACCAAAGCCACCAGAAATATGAAGCCAAAATGAGGCACATAAATTTTATGTTGATAGTACACCTTGGACAGTTACATATTTTTAATATATACAGTTGTGTGAAAATAAGCTTTCAAATAATAAACGCAACAAACATACAGGCTTAATGTCATACTGATGGGTAAACATCAAAATAGAAACAACACTGCTGGTGGAGCATTGATTTGACTTTCTATTAAGCTCCTAAGTATATGATTTGGAATACATCCAACCTTTCTTTCCTTCTATTGCAGAACATCTCAAACTCACTTACACATAGGAGAAATTCAGAAAACCCAGTTCACCCAGTTGTTTTTAGATAGTGTAAATTTGCTTTGTAGTTCTCATGAGGCACAAAAATATTAACTTAAATTAACGTATTGGGCATATGCGCTTATTTTGCATATTTTATACAGGAATGTGCAAGTCTTTTTAACTTTCTGTTTCATTCTTTATTACTATTTTCCACTGATCCATTGACAGATTGATTGCAGTCTTTGTGAGCTTTAGCATATTTTAGCCTTTTCAACCTGTTTTTTTTAAAGTAGGTTCTTGTTTGCTATCTAAAGGCCCTTCCTGATCAAGCTTCTTCACACTGTAGAAGGGTCATCCCAATGAAGCTGCCAAATGTTTGCCGTTGTAGCCTTTAGAAGCGACTTTTTTTCTTCTTTTTCTTGTTATTATTATTATTATTATTATTATTATTAATAAATATTGCATACAAATTTTCTTTACATTATAGCTGTATAAGAAATTGATATATTATTATATATGGTCATTATAAAATTGAGAAAGCAATGCTATATCTAATCCAATATTGGCCTAAGCATTATTACAGTTATAACATTAAGCATGCTTTAATGACAAAAATAATACAAATATATTACATATTTATGTCATGTTTGTTTGTGTATGTGTGTGTGTCAGAGAGAGAGAGAGAGAGATACAGAGAGATATATGAACGAGAGGTCAATAATTTGCCACTAGCCATCGGAATTTAGAGGAACTGAGATAACCTAGAGCATAAATAGTGGGTAAAAAAAGTAAAAAAAAAAAATAAATAAATAAATAACATTACCATTAGATTTTGCCACACATTTTGGTTTCAGTATGCCTTAAGTGGTGGGCTGTGGCACCTGTGAAATGTGTTTGGACCGAGATTATTGAACTGAAATGCACAAACTTCTAAAGGAATTGAAAAGGTTGCAGGGCTCCAATGTGCTGCCTTGTTTAATATTTGTTTATAGCATGCCTAATAAGTCTTGAAAGTTTGAGCACACTAGAGCTACAATGTTTAATTTAGGAATTTAGGGTGTATTGGCTTTTGTGTGTTGTTGTTTATTGGTTGTGACATTGGATTTTTTACCCAATTTTCCACCAGTTTAGTCAATGCCAAATTCCAGCCTATAGTCTACATCTCTCCTTATCACCCAGCCCCATGTGCAAGGATATGGGTAAACTAGCCACTATGTCATTTAGAATCGACAATCCCAAAATGTCCCTCTTGTCAACAGAGGTAGAGAAAAACAAGCCCATGCCTTGTAGCCTAAAATACTTCAGACTATAAATGTACTTGTGATATCATACAAGCTTGAAAATCTTTGATGAGCTTTACTGTTAAGCTCAACAGACTTAACCACATGAACCTATTATTACAGAAAGGGGGAGCAGGAAAACAAAACGCAGTACAAAAGCAGAACAAAACCTAGTATTATAGGTAACACAATACTGTACACATCTAATATCACTTACATACTTTAAAAAGTAACACATTACTAATGACTTCTGTCAAACTTGAAACAGTTACTATGCCACTTTCTAAAATTTATGTTAATCTGTAATTTTGAAACCAAGCCATTTTTTTTTTAATTAAAATGCGCTTCCTCTGTTGAAATGCCACTGGTTTTACAGTATGTTAAAGTTAATCATAGTTTAAGTAGATTCAGTTAAACCTACATCTTATACAATAAAGTATGAAATTGTGTGCTTTGTTGTAGGGAGAAGGCACTGAAGTAACACACACAAACAGTTTTTATTTCACCTAACTGGTGACTGATGTGCATGTGTGCTAGTGTTGTGGGGTTACATTGCCCTTCGAAACATTTAATGATCGAAAGCTGATCTTGAACATGTGAGAAAGAAATGATGCAAGGTAAAGGCAATATGCCTAATGCTTGAAGCTTTCTTTGTGCTAACAGAAATGGTGTGTGGTTGTATGTGCATGAATTTTACAGCACTTATACAGTGTACTTTTTAGTACACTTTTGTTAAACAGATTCGTTACACTGGTGTACAAAATTTAAAACAAATTCTGCATCCTAAATCAAAATTTTCATTTCTTAATTATTTCGATGTGCCACATTCAAATTTTACATTCAAACCCATTTGGGTCTAGATTCTATGCAATCGAAGAGTTTGTGTTTTAATGTTACATGAATTAACAAGTGATTATAACATTTATTTATTACTTCAGTGGAAACTTAAATGTATTTAAATGTACGTTAATTCACATACCTAAGCACAAAAATTAACTAATATAAGTCACTGGACTGTACAAAATATGCCCTCAGTTACTGGCAACTCGGTTCCTTTTCTCTTGCATTCAAGCATTGCATTAACTCTGATATGAGTCCAGCAGAGTAACCTGAGTGGTATAAGTCCATAACTAATGTTACACAACACTATATACCACAGATAATTACTTTTTGAACTGAGAAAGATTTTAGAATTCACTGTGCAGAGTGGAGTATAATGACTATAAACCCACCCATCACACAAGGAGCTTAATCCATTTAAAATTGCAAAAATGTATTTTTTTAATTAATAAAATCAGACTAAAAGCAACAATAAATACAAGTATTAAGACATTAGCAATCAATGCTGAAGAGCAAGGAATCAATTATATTGGCACCAGTAATATCAAGATAGGATGCACTGGTGATCAAATCTAAGACTACGGTAAAAATCTGACTCAATGACTTAAAATATATTTTGTAAAAAGGGTTATTATATAGTACAAAATTAGTATGGATGCAAACATGTTTCTTAGGACTCGCGGCATGAGCCCACTTTCGTCCTTCGCCGCAGTGTGTTATTTTACCCTGCTCCCTTAGTGTTGTTCCCCGTTTTTCCCTTACGTCATTCATGGCGCTTGTTTTCATTTACAATCGATTGGTTTGTTTCTTTTCATTACGCACCTGTTTCTATTTCCGTTGACTGCCTTTTGATTATTTAAGTCCGGCGATCACATTTGTGTTCGCTGGCTCCTTGTTACATTATTGCTAGGCTATTAGAGGTCGTCTCTGGATTCATGGCTTTAGAAAGCCGTCCTCTCCTTTCACCCCCCTTTTTGTCCTTTTACCTTTTACTTTACTTTAAGGCTCTTTTTTGTTTTGCTTTTTATTTATTCTAATGCCGTCACGTGGTTCGTCGGCCTGCAGGTTGTTGAAGCGGACTCCCGGCTCCAAGCCCGTCATGCGGATCCTTGGCACCAATGGATCCACGGCACTTGAGCCATGTCCGGACCCTTAAAGCCTGTGCCGCGCAGTGGACCCTCGGCACCCACGCCGGGTTATGGATCCTCGACGCCCAAGCTCCCGCGGGACCCTCGGCCCCCAACTCGTCCTGCGGACCCTCGGGACTCCAGCCATGGGCAGACTCTCGCATGGTACCCCTTTTACCTGTGTTATGCCTGACCTCCCTTTATGTAATTAAATGTTCTTTCATTACGTTCTGTTGTGTTCTGTCTGTGGATACTGCACCCAGGGCTGCGATTTAAAATCTAATAGGGATCCTGGTGATTTGGCGAGACCAGGAATGGTCTTACGAGATCTCCGGGATGCCCTATCGTAGCAATGTTTTTAAATAAATTTACTTACTGCTTGTTAAGCATTGGTTATAAATCAACAAAGACTTAACAATTGATAACAAGGCCAATAATCATGGCTAGAGAACCCTGGGAAACAAGTCTTAAACCACACAGAACAAAAAGCCCAGGAACGTCACAAGTACAATCCAGGTTAAGAACGGGCACCAGTGATGGAAAACATTGGCGCTTAAGGCTAGAAGACATAGAATAATAGTTATAAAACAGTAGTAAACACAATCTACACTGCATTCAGTAACAATACTGTACAAAACTTACAATCAAGAATAGGGAACACTGGAAATCAAAGTACAGGTATGCATCATTTAACACACTGTGCAAGAGGATGTTGACCGGATATATCCATAGTCACATAGTCTTTATACTGAGTATTACTGTAAAAAAGGGTATTGTCACATGAAAACTGCATGCAGGCAATAAAATGCATTAGAGCTCTCAAATGAAAACACAAGTGAAATGCTGCCATCTACACACCATCCATAATACCAACGCGTTTTTGATTTATGGAATTTAATAAATTGTATAAACAATTATAGACAATATATTAATGTACTGTTGTGGCACTGTCTAAGGTGAAGCTGTGCAACCTAAGACCTGATTATTTTGTTTGAAAGAAGTCAAAATGGTAATGTGAATGAATGTGAACCAGGTTACATAGTTCAGTTAGAAAGAATATACAGGTACTGTGGGGACAAACATAGGAGTACTATTTATTATAACATAGGCACATACACTTATAAATGTCAATTATAGCTTGTTACAAATAAGTATTAAAAACATACACACCAACACAAAAACTTGCACAAAATGTATTTAAATATCTTAACTGAGTTAGATAAATCTTGTAAACCAAGGCTAATAAATGCACGACCGGTGTAGTAGTTAACACACCGCACACAAACACAATTGATGGACTTTAACTCCCACCTCTGCTCATAGATCTGCAACATTGATTGGCTGTTGGCTGATCAGCTATTTAAAGGCATAATTTCTGGAGTTAAAATACATTTTTCTTTAATGTTAAAATGTATTACTATTTTTAAGCAGACTTCAAAGCAAATAGACATTGATCAGATCATTAAATGGCACATACCTACAAAATGGAAACCAACTAAAAATCAAAGTAAGCTAATCCTATGAGGTAAAGGTGAAAATGAAGTGCACCACCAAGGCTTAAGAAGAAAGGATAGAAGAATAAGGGCTCAAGAATAGAGAACATGCAATCAAATGAAGATAGCATAGAAGACTGGTCTAGAGAACACTTTAAATCAATGATGGAATAAACTGTGAAACAAGGCAACCTATGGCCTGTGGCAAAAGGCTATTGAACACTGAGAACCCAAGCTATAGAACAGAGGGTTCAAGAGTGGAGAACTTGTTAACATTTGCGTGCATCAAGGCTATTCGTATGCGCGAGTCTGCCAAGCTGCCACTTTTGGGTTTTTTAGCAAGGGCCTTAAACCACAATTTATTGAACTGTATCTTTTGTAAGTTGCTCTGGGTAAGTGTCTGCTAAATGCTCAAAATGTAAATGTAAATGCTATGGAACACTACAAATCAAGGCTGAATAACACTGTGAATCAAAGACAGTAAGCGTTTTAACTCGATATAGAGCAGCAGAAATCAAGACTGAAGAACAAATGAATCAAGGTTTTGGCGCACTACAAATCAACGTTGGAGAATCAAGGGTGGGTAAGACTGAGAATACAGGATATAAAAATAACGAACATTGGTAATCAAGATTAGGAATTGCTATTTGTCAAGGATGGGAATGGGCATACATCACTACCAAAGAAATCTGTTAATCCAGACTAAAGACCAATCAGAGCATTAAAACAATAACAGTGTTTACTATGTACCTCAAGTATAGCCAATTTCGAACACTGGCCACTAGTAAAAATCAAAGGTGGAAAACACAAGGAAACATGACTAGATTAAAATGTAGGTATCACTGGATGTCAGCATTGTAAAACACTCTGGATTGATTACAATAAACAGAATAAGGGCAATAATTAATCAATATTACGAGAATTGAAACTGAAAATTGAAGAAATGTCTTGGGACTGTGGTGGCTTAGTAGTTAAAGTACTGGATTGGAAAGTCCAGGGTTCATAACCCACCTCTGCCAAGCAGTCACTGTTGGGTCCATGAGTGAGACCCTTAATCCACAACTGCTTGGATTGTAAATTTGTATAAATTTTAGGGAGCTCTAAATGAGAGCTTCTGCCAAATGACCTAAATGTAAATGTAAGAAATATAATACATAAAACAATTGCTAACTCAGTGTGAAAGTACTCACAAAGACTATGGAGTCAATTATAATATCCCATCTTATTTATTGATCTATGTTTGATTTGGGAAATTAGCTTAACGTCAACACATTTGGTGCTGATTATTTCTTCTCAGATCTGCTGTATAAACTGGTTCTGTTAAGTAAAATGAAATGACATGTTGAAAACACCCTCACCTAAAGGGCAGAGAAAAACAGAGAAAATGCACAGCTGCTCAGACCACCTCCCAAATTACCCCTGTAATAGCTCCAGCATCTCTATAGACCCTCCAATCGCTCTCTTCTTTTAGGCAGGGCTGATGGGAGATTAGGAAGAAATAATATGCGGAGAAAAGGCCGTCTCTATTCATTCCTGAAGTCCACATCTATTTCCTTGGATGGGAACACACATGCATACACATGCACATAGCACAATTGGAGAATAAACTCAGTAGGTTTCACACTGTCATAAAAGAGAATGTCCTGAAAATAGAGGAAAACACGTTCATATTTTCTATAATGAGAAAATGTAGACAGTAAAATACTTCATAATGTGTATATTGTCTGAGA
Organism: Parotocinclus maculicauda; assembly: GCA_034780255.1. NCBI lineage: Eukaryota > Metazoa > Chordata > Actinopteri > Siluriformes > Loricariidae > Parotocinclus > Parotocinclus maculicauda. The sequence continues at coordinate 2,797 of JAUZSU010171442.1, read as the reverse complement.
AATTATATTATGCACATCTGGCACTCTGTTCATTATTCAAACTTACTACCCTCACACACACACACACACACACACACACACATTTAACCTTAATTGCATTGTTTTGACTGTCTCATAAAGACCTTATATTCAGTAACCCTACTGCAGCTGGCTTTTTCCAGCTCAGCCCAAAGATGATCGATTGGACGAGGGCTGAGGGCTGTACAGGTCATTGGCACAACAAAATCTTGCTGTCAAGTTCCTGAAACCATACTGTGATAATACATGCCTTGTGACATAGTGACTTGATGAGGTTATCACACTGGAAGCCTTCACCCGAGTGTTGATAAATTGTAGCCAGTGAGGAAGGAAATTAGAGAACAATGATGGGCAGATACACTGGCCATTTATTGTTCAGAATTCAAGGTCCTGATGGGTGTCGGAAAACCATTTCCCATTCTGTCTTATTTCATGCTCAATAATCCAGGTAAGTAAATCCTAGAAAGTTGAATCAGTTCATCAGGACACAGGGGCTGCATCTGAAGTGGTATACTTAAACAGTATGTCCTAGATTTGGTCGAGTACACATTAAAGCAGTATGCTCTTTCAGTATGTGAGTAAACAGTGCAGAACTATGCCTGCCATTTTACTAATGTTACATGACACATGACGTTACAAATTGTAGTGTTGTGATGTGGTACATAACCATATTATTATTTTTATGTTTGCGGTTATATTTTATTTACACTTCTAAACAGCTGCCTGATATTTTTCTGCCATTGCGTTCTGTAACTTTGAATGCCATCGCTGATCCAGTGACAACATGAGATAAGATAGTGTGCTTTGTGTACATATTTTAAATTGGCTCCGGATGCAGGACGTCATTCAAGGACCTTTCACATAATGTTTAATGCCTTGCATACTGCTTTCCATACTTCCACAATGAACAGAACTCAGCTTCAGATGCAGCCAAGCTTTTCATGAGAAAAATGTTTCATCGCTCATCTAAGTGACTTTTTCAGTCACACCTTGTTGGAAAACATCTCTTAACTAATACACAGCACATGTCCATAATGACTGATTTGCATATTGGTACATTTGCATAATAACTGATACTAACTCCATGGCATATCAGTGGGATCTGTGATCAGTTTAATTACCATGGGATCTATGATCAGAAATTACCATGACCATTCATTACAATGGTCACATATACCACATGACCAAAGGGAACATATGTCCCTGACTCGAGAAGGGGGCCTGAGAGTACATCTCTCACCATCTTACAAAGCGATGATTGCGGCTATTGTTCCAATACTGTCTGAATGGGACATGTGGCTGATACTATTTACATCAAAATGGAAGGGCCTGCAGACTCTGCTGTACTGGTGCTGCTCCAAATTATCTTGATTTATTTTAATGCACATGCAACCTAGATTAATAGTACACAGTATGTCACTACTTCTGCCATGTCACACGTCATGCACCCAGTCACTGGTGACTTCTTGATTATGAAAACCTTCACCTAGTTCCCTTTGATTGCTTGCATTATTTATACACCACTTTGTGCAGATTTCAGGTATGAAATAATAGGGGTTTTTCATGTTGAAATCCTGTCTGCCTTCTGTCCCATTCTTTTTTTTGTCTGTTAGTCTTCGCTCTCTTTCGTCTCTTTTTACTCTCTTCTCTTACGTTTCCCTTTCTCTGTTGCTCTTCTCGATTTTGCTGTAGTCTGTCCTTTCCCTTATTTCTGCCTCGTTCCTCGTCCGCTCCTCACTGCTGCTCACCTCCCAGTCATCTTCCCTCCTATTATGCTTATTTCTTGTTTGTTACATTCGTCCTGTTATCTATTTGCCTGTTTGTGCACCTTGATCCGGTTCTTGTCTTTGTCCTCCTTTCACTCCCCGTCTTCCATCTTACCTACTACTCGCATGCATCTCTCTGGTGAGTTCACTCTCTCTACTCCCTGTTGGTTTTTTTGATTTCTCATGTCTTTGCTTTTCGTCACTCTGCTTCGGTTCTATCCCTGTATTTTAAATGTCGTTCTTTATAACCAAAGGTGTGCTTTGTTTTATGAACAGCTATATCTATTTTAACAGCTATCAGCATCCATTTCCTAGTGCTGTAGTTCTTGTCTCATATTAGATATCGATATCCAATCAATAAACAATTTATTTTGAATTATCTCAGTTTAAGATTGCAAATGTGAATTTAATCCTGTGAAAATAATCGCTGTACTTTACCATGTTTGAAAAATATGGTATGATAGTGAAATTTTACATTTGATAATAAATATGATTTGGCGAACATGCTTTATGATTTTGCAGAGTGATACATGTGATACACCTTTGAAAGATTATAGAGATACTCAGGTGTTTAAATATTCCAAAACATTCACGCAGATGCGATGATAAAGATGATGTAAAGGTTCATGTAGTAGTAGTACAAACCATTATGTACCCTTGGTGTCATGGATGTGTACCTCTTGTCCTCAATAAAAAAAACATACATTTTCCAAAAACTGCAGCATGTACTTCCATATTTTCTTTTGAGTGAAATAGATAAGCCATACTTCAATGTGTATTTTAATCAGATGAATAGTATTTTTACTTAATAATAAAAAACATGTGTACATACAGTATACCTGTCAGAGTCGGTTGAATGAGTGAACAGGAGACGTAGATGCAGAATAAGTGATGTTTATTGAGACAAAGATCAAATGGAGCAATGTGTTGCGAGCAAGGTGAGGCAGAGCACAGGAGGAGCACTGTATGGACGTGGCAGTGGGAACTCGGGTACAACAGGAGCCCTGGATAGG
>JAUZSU010171431.1:0-13130 GCA_034780255.1 Parotocinclus maculicauda | reverse complement strand
TGGACGATTTTCTGGACTGCAATGCTGAGAATTAAAAAGTGATTAGTGGAACTAATAAAATTGACAATTAATGTAGAAATATGCAGGTGTACCTAATAAAGTGATTCCAAGCTGCCATCCTGCACATGTAGCAGTGCCTGCACCCACTTTCACATGCCAATAGTACCTGACAATACAGAGTACCAGCCATTGTTATGTCCCAGTCTAGGGTTTTGATGCCACAATAGAAAAAGGGTAAAGGAAAGGGGAGAATACAGACAATAAGGCACATCACCACACTCAAAGAACAAAAAAATATATATATATTGCTAGCATTTGAACTCCAAATGGTGAAAATGATCAGGGTCAGAATTTGAACTGGTATTACAAAACACAACATTTTACAGTCAGATCTTAGCCAAAGTAAAAACGGTGTTACGTGAACATATTTAAATATCACTCTTTCTCTCCAAGTCTGTTCTAAGTTATTGTACAATAGAGAGCAGAAAGGGATAAATACACTTTGTAATACCAATTCTTGTCTACCTCATCTGCAACAATTATTTCACAGCCTTGCAATGGACTGGCATCCCATCCAGGGCATGCTTATGCACTTGCACAGTGTTCTCAGGAATTAACATAAAGTTAATCTTTAAAGAACTCTAACCTACAAATTGGCTAAATTAAAAAAACACTGGCAGATCTTCTCCATTTAGTTCAGATCTTTATTCTGAGAGTGGTTTGAATTAGCTGAACAAGCTAGAGCAGAAGTTTGGACACACATCAATTTCACTGATTTGTGACTCTAGATGCTAGAGACAAGACTCAAACTTGGGAGTACTCAACTCATGAACGTCTCTGGACCCATTATTATTTAGAAATTTAAAATCTTAGCCAAAAAAAATTTAAGCCAAACCTATCTTTATGTTGCACAAATTCATGTGTCTGTTGTAAAGATAACAAATATTAGTTAATTTATTCCCTTTAACTAAAATGATGTTTTAGTTGGGATGTAAAGGGTGGGTTGATTTTTCCTCGACCAGTCTTACCTTCCTCACATACAGCCAATTGCGACTGCATGTGATGTTAAACCCAGCTGGAAGGCACCATTGGGACATGAACTCTGGTACCTGTGGTTATGGGCTATCATATTAGACTGCAGCACCACCTGAGCACCCTAAAACAGTAATTTGCTTTAAAATTGTAGTCCATGCTGTAGAATTTGAATGATGTGCCATTTGAGGCAAACAAATTGTGTGTCAGAAAAAAACCAAACTTATTTAGTGAAGATATATCATAAGACATATCATAAGTTTCCTGGACATGAAACAACATTTATTCTACAATACTTCTTTACTTCATGTAAAGTCAGAATTCTGTCAGTTGTCTAGTATTCAGGTTTCAAGGATATAAATAGGGTTAACACATATTTAACACTGTATCTGTGTAGATTAAGTTTTGTATACACACTGTAATATACAAAAAATAAATACACAATTAAACTTAGTATTACTTTGTTTTCATTGTATATAAATTAATATTTAGGATGAAAATCCTAAATCTCAATTGAGATTGGGTGACCGTAGAGGCCACTTTAGTACAGTGAACTCATTGTCATCTTCAAGAACACAGTTTAAGGTGTGTTTAACTGCGACTTATTTCAAATCATTCTCTTTGAACCCTAGCGATGGCTCCCAGAAATTTGCATAATCCATCTGTGACAGGTACATCGGAACTATTAAGACACATATATTCCAAACACTGCACCTTGGTTGCTTTAAACACCATACTGCACTAGAAACAGCTCCATCCCGAAGAGAGATCCCCAAGCACAAACAAAGTAATATAAAGTGTATAACAGTGGAACAGAGGATTGCCAGGAATTGTACGTTAGGGAAACCAAGCAGCCACTGGGGTAATGGGTGACACATCTTAGAAGAGCGATCTCATTGAGCTAGGTCTCTGAAGTTTACACTCTTCGACAGGCCAATGACTCTTTCATTTACAGAATTTAGCAGATGCTCTTATCCAGAGTGACTTACAATTAATATAGTCTTACAGTCCAAGCAATTGTGGGTTAAGGGCCTTGCTTAAGGACCCAACAGTGGCAGCTTGGAAGAGATGGGGTTTAAATCCTGAACTTTCTGGTCCATAGTCAAGTATCTTATCCACTAGGCTACCACAATCCCGGTGCAGTGCACATCCTTGATAGAGAGGTTTGAATGAGGAGTTAAAGAGGCCATCTGTGGGAAAAGGGAACACCCATCTCACCCACCCAAGCAAGGACATTAATGACCATGGCAATTGTCATAGCATACTGTTCCCCGGTCCTATTGTTATACAGTGGTCATAATGCAAATGTGCTGTATGTAGACTTGGGAAATTTTTCAGCTAGGTGAAGAGTCATTTAGTTGATTGATTAAATGTTACTGCCACTAAAACCTTATGTCTGGAAGAACTGATTTAACCTTCTGGGGTTTACTTACCTTGATTATTGAGCGTGTAAAAAAAACAGCAATTTCTGGGACACCATGCCACGTTCAAAGTAATTTAAATCACCTATCCTTTCCACTCTGATGATTGGTTTAGGCTTCAGGAGGTCATCTTGACCCTGTCTACATATCTAAATGCAGTTTCTGAGTTTCTGCCATGTGATTGGCTAATTAGATATTTGCGTTAACAAGCAGTTGGACAGGTGCACCCAGTAAAGTGAATAATGAATGAACAAATGTTATTCTATTTATTGACCTTGCCTTAGGGAATTCTAAATTATATAAGATAAAAAGATGGATATGCCAGGGCTCAGCTCGACTCTGTAAATGTAAACTGAAGACAGAAATTAACTCTGAGTTGGATAGAGCACTCTGATGGGAAGGACTGTTCATTTCTTGGTTATGAGTTGTCACTGAATGACATATTTTTGCGATTGCTGGTTTTGGCAAGATAACTCAGAATTCTTAACACCTATTAATCACAATTCCCCTCTCCCCTATGCTTGGCAGCTTGTTTTACTTGTGTCTAATGGACAGACTACAATTTGACTCATGCATATAGGGCCTTCAGCAGAGCAATAGAGAGCTTCTAACAAGGATAGTGAGGGAGGATCCAGGAAGATTATACATGTAGTTGACTCAGGGGCTGTGAAAATGAAATCAATCTTCAGGCAGTATGAAAAAGATTTACAAACGATTCAGCGGTACACCCTACCCACTGAGTACAGATCAGTACAGCTTTAGCCTTGAACAGAAAAGGGGAAATGAAGTGTGTGTGTTTGTGAAATAAGTTTTAAAATATTGCTTTTAACCTGTGTAATCTGAAGCCTGAGTGTAAGATGTGCACAGACTCTTATATTGCAGGATGAGCATCAGGTTCAATACTTTTATGTGGCTCGGTAGTCTGGGGACACAATGCATTTTTCCCCAAGCACATCAGCACATGCAGCAAAGCAGAGTAGGACATAGTAGGGGAAAATCCAGTTATAGGCTTCAGCTGGTGAACTGAACTGCTGAACACAGAAACCATATTATGACATTTTACTATGCGCACTAGCTTAGACTTATGTTGAGACTGAGATAATCTGTACTGTGTAAACCGTTTTGGCCCAGAAACCAGATAGTGCCAATCTATACTTTTTAGACCAGTAACCAGATAATGTTGGTCTGTGCTGTTTATTTCAGGAACCAGTTAGTGCTGGTCTGTAATGCTTAGTTCAGGAGCCAGATACTGCTGGTCTGTACTGTTTAGTTCAGGAGCCAGATACTGCTGTTCTGTACTGTTTAGTTCAGGAGCCAGATACTGCTGGTCTGTACTGTTTAGTTCAGGAACCAGATACTGCTGGTCTGTACTGTTTAGTTCAGGAACCAGATACTGCTGGTCTATACTGCTTTGACCAACCAAAAATACTGAACCAGCTTTTCTGTACTGTTTATACCTGTTAGACCACATAACAGATATGGATGAAATGTACTGTTCAGAGCATCTTAGGGTGTGCTCACACTAGACAATCCAGACCATGCATGGTTTGACCCCCGAAGTGATCGTTGGTACCATGCCTAGGTGAAAAGCACTGAACCCTTTTCAAGCATGGTTGAAGAAGTACTTGGGCTCGTTAGTGATCACATATCACAATGTCTGCTGCCTCCAGAAATATCTTCTTATACATGTGGCTTGAGAGCCTGAATGCTGCTCTGTTGCACACTAAATAGTTAAAAGGATCAAAAGTGTGAGAGGGCTGGGTGTCAACAGCCCTAAAACAACTACAAAAAACCCACAAAGTAAGCTCATCCATAAAAAAGTGGGGCATCTCCAGCACAGCAGTGTCGTGATGATGTGTTTGGGGACACAAAATTTAAGAGTGATGTGAGTGCAGGCCATCGGTAGAGTAAAGAGTGGGGACAATTGTGCTCTGGTATGGTACAAGGGACAAGGTCTGTAGTTACAGTTTTGGACTGTGGACCATAGTCTACTGTTCTGTATTGTTTATACCATTAAAGGAGACTGAATTAGATCATTCCAGACTCTTCTCTTTACACAAGTTAGACCTGGGACCAGATAGGGCTGATCTTCTACTTTGGACTTTTTACTTTGTGTTTTAACTTTCTTGCATACTTTGTATTTCATTAGAAATTATTTTAATTGAATATTTTCTCTTATTTATTCTAATATTGTGCATGCTTTAGTTAAGCACCACGAGAGGATTGCTGTTTCCTTGATGCTTTTGATTTGTTCGTTTCATCACTTAGCTGCCTTGAGACACAGGCGCTGCTTTGAAGCAGTTCCACCCGTTCACCTCAGAGGTGCGTCATTATGTTTGAACCAGCGAGAGTCGGCTGCCTCTGCAGGAAACAGATGCGTCGTAAGCGCCGAAAATGTCAAGCATGCTGGAAGTTGTAATTACTATATCCATTTACACCACACTGAGGTGCGACAGGGAGTCGCGATTTGTTCTGAAATCGCTTGTTGAGATGAAAATATAAGACTATACTAGCTCTAACTATAATAAATCTATCCTTCAGACTCAGGTACTGAATTCAGCATATAGTGTTTAACAATTTTGATGCTTGCATAGGCAAAAACGTATTATTAAGCACAGCAAGGGATAGTTGTTTTTATTTGATTGGATAGGGAATGGTTTATGTGGCATGAAGTTAATTTCTGGAGCAGAAACCTGCAGAGTTGACACTCTGTTCCTCATCAGTGCAAATGAATGAATATGACCCCTGAAGCTCAGTGGCAGCATGAATCACAAGTCATTGCAGACTTTTAAAGCAGAATTTTATTCATGGGCTTGAAGTTTGGAGTAGATGTTACCTAAATACAATGAATATAGAAGCAGATCAAAAAAATTCTCACTTCTTATTTGATGTCATTTAGAGAGGGTGATTAGTTTGCCAAACAGTACCACATCTATGTAATATGAGAGGTAGAATTATAATGTGTGGGTCTGTGAGTCTGCGATGTGTTTGTTTGCTCACATAGTGAGATTCTCCTCTTAAGAAGTTTTAACATTCTCCCAGTATGAGTCATCAGTTGAATTCACACTGAAAGTCTCCTGCGTGGCTTCTCTCTCTCTTTCTCTCTCAGTCGTTCTCTCTCTCTCTCTCTCACACACACACACACACACACACACACACACACACACACACAAACACACACACACACACACACACACAGAGACACACAAACAAACACACTCTTAATTAAGTAAATTCAGATTTATTTCTATAATATGTTTACATTGGATCATTGTCTCAAAACAGCTTTACAGTATGAATAAGAAGAAACCTAGGAAGGACCAAGACTCAAAAAGGGGCCCAAAAACCATGCCCTATTATTTCTAAAAAAAAGAGACAATAAATTAAACAGAATTGGGGAGCTACTGTAAAGCCTGTTATAAGCCTTTGAAAAAGACATAGGCTTTTACTGTGTGTTTAACACCAGTAACACACATGCACAGTGTTGACAGTTTCTATACCATGCGGTTAATTTTTTTGTCTAGTTAATCTGTTTTATAAACTGCTTTTTAAAATGCTGCTCCACTTTAATTTGGTATGATGCTGCCATGTCTAACTATTTAACTCTTGGGGATTGGTTTGTTTCTGACATTTATTTAGGTTGTTACACCATTGTGTTACTGGGTAGGAAATGTGAGCAAATCTCTAATGTTATTCCTGCACCTTCCCGCTGTATTTAAAGAACGTTCTGCTGCCTTTGCTTAATGGAACTTCTAAGCCTCATAATAGTCCTTGTACATTTTCACCTTAGGTTTCATGGGTTATGTTGTTTTATGAATAGCTTTTATTGTTACTAGTATCTACAGAACTTATAACTTTGGGAAGGGAACAACCTCAATTTTAAAATTGTCCTAAGAATTCCGTCTTCATATATAAGTATTTACTAGAAACATAATCCATGATGTGTTCAAATGTTTGTTAATTCTGTTCAAATTGTTATTGCATGCACATTGACAGCATTTAGCCCAGTCTCTTCTACAGAGTGACTTCTAATTAAGCTGAGCAGCTACAAGATAAGCACCTTCACAAGTGCCCAACAGTGACAGCTTGATGTAAACTTAAATATCAGGATTTAAATATTACAGCCTTCCATACTATGTCCACAGCCTTAACAAATAAAACTTCACTGTCTGGAAATTTTGTATAGAATTTTATATAATTTTGATTTAGCTGTGCCTTTACCAAAAATATCATACAGTTGACAGTACTGGAATTTGTACTCTCATACATATGGCTAATAGTGTAGTAAGCAATGGACACAGTTGTGCACCACTTTACTTTTAGGACACTAATTTTAAGATATTTGGTTTCTAAATTTGCACTGAATTTGTGTATCTATGATCTATATTTTGGACTCTCATATTGTAGGAAATTATTTGGATTTGTCCAACTTTTACACTGCAAAAAACTCACACTAACTGGACTCCACTTGGATGTTCTTCTTGTGTCTGTGCTTGTTTACTTTAGGTGATTTGGTTTTCTCCAGCGTTCCAAAGACATGCATTATCTTAATTAGCCCATGATTAGTGTGTTGATATAACATTGTGTCTGTCGCAAATATAGCCAATGATGTTGATGCAACATTAAATAAAACTAATAAGCAAACAAAGTAAACTCTTTGATTACTCCTGTTTCAAAATTTATTTGGTCATAGCAATTCCTGTACTTGTTTATTTTTGTAAAGCTCTTCCAATTGAATAAATGTCACCAAGCAGTGTTGAGGAACATATGCATGTGTTAAGAGTGTACAGTACACTTCGTTTTGTGTGCAAACTTCTTCATTCTCACATTGGGCTGGCATTCGCTTTTCTGAATTCCTCATTTTCACAGTATTGCTTAATGGATTAGACAATGACCAAAAGACATAAGCTGTAATTAAGTTGGTCACATGTGTGCGATGACAATGTGGTCTGAACTGATATTTCACAATTATACATTGCAATAATTTACATTGACTGTTTAGATTTTTTTGTAAAAATGGTTGGCTTTCTTGGAAAAACAAGAGATCAAGTTCTTGATCAAGATTAATGGTGCATTCATGAGCCACTTTTTTAAAGCAAGTAATTTAATATGAGAAATGCAAAACATTTACATGACACTGACAACAAAAGCATTGATCATGTAACTTATTCTAATTTAAGTTCTCTGTTAATATTTAAAACAGTACAGATAAAAGATTTGCTGCTTATATCTGGGACCAGATACCACGGGGCACCTTTAGATGTCTTTTATGGCATGTCTCAGCTGGCCAGGACCGCTTATATTAAACCAAACCATGTTTTTTCCCAAGTTTATTAAAGCTGCTTGTATTGCCAATAATATATGAAACAATTTGAATGGGGTCACATTTTTTAAGTTGCTGACTTTTAAGTATATTAGTCTATAGTATATTACCTTTAAAATCTTTTAAAAATCTGTTTATATCAGTGCTCTATGGTTTTAAAAAAATACTAGCCCGAATGTTGTCTGGATTAAGACTTACTAATCAAATGCCACTGAATAAGAGTTCTTAGGTGAAAGAAATGTGTTAATTACTATTTTGTGAGTTTATCTTAACTTAAAGCTTGGCTAAATCTGTCTTCTGTGTCTCTACAGTCAAACCAACGGTCATCGATGTTGACATCTTTGTTAACAGCATTGGGCCTGTATCATCGATAAACATGGTAGGTTGTAATTTCCCCTTACTTTGCAATGGACCTTGTATGCTTGAAACTGCTTGCAAGAACCAATTTTTAAATTATTTAAAAAACTACTAAATGAATAGGAACTAGAGCATGTGCATTCATCTTTTTTTACTTTGTACCAAATAAACAAATCACACCTTTAAAATTAGGAATATGTGTTTAGTAGCTGAACAGTTTGGCATCATACACCAAATGGAACTGGTTTGTTATTTGCATTTTAAAAACATGGGTGCAATATTAACATGCAAATTTATGTGAAATAAAAAAAATAGTTTTTGCAAATCTTAATTAGCTTGAATTAATTAAGTATTTAAAAGAAAAAGTGGTCCCAAACAGGAGAGTTGTCAATTGATACAACAGAAAGAATTATTAAAGTCATCCAAGAAGGAAATCCAGCATGGATGTTAGCAAAAGATGTTGGTTGTTTCCAGTCAGCTGTGTGTAGGATCCGGTGCCAGTATAAGCACGCTGGAAAGCAATTAAAAGTATAACATATTTTTTGGGAGATGTCAAAGCATCAGGATAGAAATCTCCAAGCAATATGCCTAGAAAGTTGAAAATGAAAACAAAACAATTGAAAGAAAATGGTGAAAACAGAAGTTAAAAGAAACCAACTGAATGAAATAAAATTTACATATAGAATGGCCAAAGAAACAACCGCACTAATACCTACACGGAATGAAGAAAGGAATGCATGTCAGTTTCTATGAAAGTGATATTCTATGGTACAACAATTTCTCTGGTGCCATTCCACTAAATCAAGTAAAAATGGTCCATCCTGTCGTTGCCTTGCCAAGGTTTTGCAGTAATTGGTCGCTCAAAATTGGCCATGTATGAACGTGTCTGACTATCGATGTAACCTAACCATTGATGCTAATGCAATGATAAAATAAACTCTATTTTGACACTACTCTTTGTCTTTAAAATGGCTTAAAAGCCATGTGGGCAACACAAGACATTGATTTATTTTCTAAACAATTTCTAATATACAAAAAAGCACAATAGTGATTATCAGAATGATACCTTTAAAATCCCTTTAAAATACATTTTAAACACATTCATTTCCTTAGGTATTTTTATTGGAAATGGCTATCTTGTTAAACCACACAGTTACACTTGACTAGGTGCATTTGACTGTAATGAGCAAAGCTACAAAAGGAAGTGTCAAAAATCATTTACAGTTCTGTTCCCTATGGGCTAATAGGGATAAATATGGTATGTAGCCAGTACAAAAATATGTTGTACTGTTTAATTTTGCAAGCACTAGTTTTATCTTTATTGTAAAAAAGAAAAAAACCTTCCGTTACCAACTTCATCTTACTACACTTGCATCTTCATAAATTGATGATATGCAACTAACACCAACTAGTCAGGACTTAATTGCACCTCCATTTTATTAGGAGTGTATTTAGTAGGAGTGTACATGTAGCAAACTCGTAACAAATGTCACAAATAGTGGTTGGACAAAGTGAAAGCTGCTTTTTATTATGACAACAGAACTTACTGAATAATTGTTTGTTATTTTTATGTCATGTTGTATCAGCTTCAGTGGCTAAACTCAGGACAGACATAAGGTTACATACAAGGTTAACATCAAATGTAGGTTAATAGATACAATCTTAAAGGTAAAATGTTTGTTGTTTGTTAAAGCATATAAACATATGGTATTTTATATTACATTTTGAAGTTGGCCCTCATATAGGTGACAGTAATTATATTAAATTATATAATGGTAAAATGTAAACCTATCTGTATTGCTATAACCAGACTGGATAGTTGTAAATTGAATAAACTGCACTGGTCCAACTTTTTCCGTGCATTGCATTATTTTAGGTAAGAAGTAAATGGTTCAAGCAAATACAGAGTTCTTAAATGTTGATTAGTAGTGGCAAATTCAGGATCTACTGATATCCTACAGAAGTACAGAAGGACATAGGCAATTTTCACTGTGATGGAACTGATACTACAAGAGACTGAGGTAATTATATGAACAAGAAGCTCTGTTACCACATCTGATAGTGATGAATTTGGTTTAATAACTGGACTCCCATTAATCTTAAATGGCATTCAAAAGCCAAAGCAACAAAATTTTAAGGTTAACATGAAATTAATATATAAAAAGTATTATTTAATTATTCAGTTATTCAGTTATTCACAAAATAAATGAACAAATGAAATATGGTGCATTGACTATTAGTCAGCCTGTAGCCCTTCTGAAAATATAAAAAATAGTCATGAATAGGATGAGTTTGTTGTGCATGGATGTTGTTGTGCATAATGTTTTTGTCATATGAAGTGTACACCATATGGTCAACCATTGTATTTAGTGGTCCCAAACAGTGACACTAGAATGGTTTGTACTGAACACTGCATTAGTTGCACCTCTCCAATCGTAGTTTTTTATACCCTGACCTTAACTCAGACATCATTGAGATGATTTGGAACACCACGAGTGAGACAGAGTTTATTGTCCAGTATTAGTGCCTGACCAACATGTACTTTAGCAACCTGTAAAGCTCTAGTGAACTCCGTTCCCAAGAGGCTTAAGGTAGTGCTGGAAAATTGTGGTGGCCACAAAAGATATCGACAGTGGTTTGGAAATTAATGTCTGTGTGTTTAGTTATTTCGCACGCACAGCAAATTTACACTGTTATAAAAGCTGTAGACTAACAACTTCAAAGATATGACACTTTGATACAATGCAGTGTTTTCCAATGAAAAGATAAAAGTAAACACAAAACATTTAGTGTTTAAGTACACAAGAAGTAAGAAATTTCCATAATGTTCACTGCCATTTAATTTATGATTATACTTATTGCACATAGAGCTTAAATAAAAATGATTATAACCATATAACACTAAAGCCTGAAAAATGTGCAGCCTGAAATGTTTACCCTTACTGCAAATATTTATAGCTTTAGCACATTTTACAGAAATGTACAAAAATAAAATCTTGCAACCCTTTTGTATGCAAATTCTGTCAACATCTGTCATAGAAATGTGGAATCGCAGCAACCATGTTTTTTTTTTCCAGTTTCTATCATTTTTGCTCAGAGCTATTACTGGAATGGTATATTTTAACCAGTGCCACGGCGGTTGCTGAAGAAAGAGTCCTATATCTATTTTTTTTTGAAAACCTGTCTCTTTCTATGAACTAAGTCTGGTGCTTATTCCTCCGGCAAGTATTACAAAACATCTCTTAATTGAGTTGCTATCTGGAAGTGTGACTTCAAAATGTGTGTATATGCAGGTGTGTAAGGATATTTTTTAGTTAGACTTTGTTTTATTTTTATTAGTTCCGTATATTTTAGTTACTTCACATAAATTGGACAGTTGCTTGCAAATCGGGATATAAACAATTTTGTATTCTAACACATCTAATAACTGTAATTCCTGAAGTTATTATAGAACTGATTGTCTGAGGTAATTGAAAGATAGCTAAACATACAGTAGATGGAGATTAGTTTAAAAAATACTGAATTGTAACTCTTTCCAGAAAATGCTTTACCTTCTTATCGACTTCATAAAGGATAGAACTGAGGCAATTTCAGATAGGATGGCTGTTATCAGTTCTGGTTTTATTATTAGAAATGTAATAAAGTCTTTTGTGGATGAACCAGAAAAATCACACATTTGCCCAAACTCTTATCATTCTGTCTAATGGGACATTTACACTTGTACCAGCATTACATACATGTCAGTCTTATAGCTGTGCTATGAATGATGTTCCATGTAAATAACACAATTATTGGGCCTGTGATACTGATATGGAAAGAAATTGCACATAGCATCCAGTAAATTGACTGTATAGCTTCAAAGTGCAGGTATACAGTATTGTAGGTGTGTGCCTAATGCAGGATTGTAGACTTAAATAAGCTGGAAAAGTGATATAAAGTATCTACCAAGGTTTCTTTCCTCTCAAGAATAATACCATTAATTGATATCAGTGACGTAATGAAAATTTCTCTAACATGAACTTTTAGAAAATTATTTATACTGGGACTCATTTTGACATTAGACCAACCCAATTCTAAGCCACCAAAACCAGGTCTTTGAGTGAGGTGTTTAATCCTCAGTCGCTTGGACTCTACCTTGCATATAGTGGCATAACCAGTGTGTGAATGCAGATAAATTATGTATAAACCACAAAGACAGGAACGCATTTACAATAAAACTAAATCCTGAATGACCATGTAAATAAAATCTGTTAAATAAAAAGATATTTTACAAAGGTCTCTGGAGCAGAGTGAAGTAAACATGTTTATAAAGATAACCATGTTAAGTTTGTACGGCTTTGCATTTACCTCTCCGGATGTTACAGAGGTGAGCAATATTTGTTTTTTGCTTTTGTTTTTTCCTTTAATCTTTGCTCATCTGCCTTTTTGGTACTGTTTTTTCTGCAGCACGTACATAAACCCTTGTTGAGTCCTATCCAGATGCTCCACCAGCTTCCAGAAGGCCCACAACCACAATTTAGAAAGCTTAGGGCAGTAGTGACAAGAAAATCTTTCTATGTAATGAGGAAGAAATGTTGGGAAAACCAAGTCTTAGAGAGTGACTCAACCTTCTTGGCAGTCTATAACTAAAATAAATTCTAAAAATGTGTCTGAATTCCTAACAAAGATCACATATTGCATAGCCTGGGCTGCTACAGTGGGTACGGAAAGTATTTAGACCCCTTTTAATTTTTTACTCTTTGTTTCATTGCAGCCATTTGATATTCTCATTAATGTACACTCAGCATCCCATCGTGACAGAAAAAAACAGACATATAGAAATGTGTGAAAATGTATTAAAAAATGAAAAATATCACATGGTCATAAGTATTCAGAACCTTTGCTGTGACACTCATATTTTACTCACAAGCTGTCCGTTTTTTCTTGAGATGGTTCTACTCCTTCATTGGAATCCAGCTGTGTTTAATTGAACTGATTGGACTTGATTAGGAAAGGCA
>JAUZSU010171430.1:0-24848 GCA_034780255.1 Parotocinclus maculicauda | reverse complement strand
GAAAACTTTTTTCACATGGTCATAATGGGGTATTTTGTGTAGAATTTTGAGGAAAGAGATGAATTTAATACAATTTGTAACGTAACAAAATGTGGAAAAAGCGAAGCGCTGTAAATACTTTCCGGATGCACTGTATGTCACACCCACACTCTGCTTGGCGGACCACATTTATTAATATTATTAATATATTAATCACGTTCACCTGCAGCTCATCTCACCCCTCGCATTACACACCCTATTTATTCACTCCGTCCTCATTCACTCGTCGCTAAGTCTCTTTATTCACCCGGAGTTCCAAGCGTTTCTGGAAAGTTATTGTTATTACTTATTGTTGCTGACCCATTTCTGATTCTCGTTTTGGCCTTCGCCTCACCCTTCTCGAATTCTGTTCGCCGTGGCTTCTGGTTATCGACTCTGGACTGTCTGGTTTTGGATTTTTCAATTAGTAATTAAATAACAAAAACACTAGGTGTGTAAAAACATGGCTGTACAATAAAGAATTTGAAAATGTAGATGGGTGCAATAAAAGTGAAATAAAAGTTTAAGCAGGACAACAACTTGACCAGGAGGAAAATTATTAACCATTAATAGAAGCAGTGTGTGTGTGTGTGTGTGTGTGTGTGTGGGCTACATCTATGAGGCAGGGGTGTGCGATACTGACAAAAAAAGAATACCTTGATGTTTTCTGGGATTTTATCGGCAACAATATTTAGACAATACTTTGCATCCTCCAGTAATGTGTTTATAATTGTCTTACTTATTAATATTACATATAATTGTGCTGACATAGCTTGCTCTAGTTATTAGGTTATTAATTGTTGCTTAATTATGACATCAATTAACAGGTCTTATGTATTTATTTACAACTTAAGCATTCAAGTAAAAACTGTATCACATAAACTGCAGAAGGTTTCCATTTTGTCATCTGAGCCCTGACAGATTGACTAAAATAATTTTCCCATAATCATCATTGCACAGTGGTGCTATGTGATTAGCATTAAAATTGACATCTGAACCTGGTCCCATTGTTATGCAGTGGTGCTGGTATCAATTTTTATTTTATGTGTTGTATATAAAATTTTTATTTTAGTGAAATTTCCAACTGGCTGAGAATGTGTCACTGAGGTGAGTTTATAGTATAGGTCAGAGGCAAACTATATTGCGGAGATTTAAAAACTCTGTGTTGGAGATGGTATATTAGGAGTACTGGTGACGCAAAGTTTGAGAACACCTCCATAACAATGGAAAGTAAGATCATGTTGGAAGATAATACTATCCAGAGGGAGAAGATACACTAGAAAGATCAATGGGCCTAATTCCGAGCCTTGCTGGACACCTTGAGAAACAGGCGCTATAGAAGAATGGTATTGATTGATACAATAATGCCAGTGGTAGAGAGGTGAGCTATAAGTAAGTCATTTGAGATAGTATCTAAGCAGAACTCCAGTCAGGGAGCAATAGGATATTGAGCTTTCTCGAGTCAGCTGACATGAAGAGGTCATTCGCCATGCTCAAGGGAGCAGTCTCAGCATATGTAACTACAGCCAGAGAAAGGAATGATTATCCTTGAATGGCCACTACTAAATCTAGAGTAGATATTATAGTTATTGTGGTGAATTATCCATTGTGCAGCACTATTTTGGGACATTATCCAAATGACAAGATGATGATTTAGAATTAAGGTATTTTGTGGATGGAGAGGTTGTTACACATCTATTTACGCTATTCTCTTCAATATTTTATTTATCTTTTAATATTTACTTAGTTTCTCTTATTTGAACTATTTTTACAAACTTATTTGCTAAGATAAATTAGTTAAATTCTTAAAATTGACATCTGACCCATCCAAGGACGATGTGTCTCTTTTTGAGTCTTGGTCCTCCCAAGGTTTCTTTATTGTTTATTAAGTTTTTCCTTGGGATTGGCGATAAAATATAATATAATAATGTAAATCTACTCCACTGTAAAAAAGTGCTATAGAAATAAATCTGACATATCATGATGTGAAACAACAAGCCATATTAAGATCAGATTAATCATGGTCTGATTGTAAATTCAGCTCAGAAGAGCAGGAGAAGGCAGTTCTAGATGAACATGTTAACGGATGAATCTTACATTTATCATTTAGCAGACACTTTAATGCAGAGCGGCTTTCAATTCGTATAATCATTCTTATAATCCAAGCTATTGTGGGTTAAAGGGCCTTTCTCAAGGACCCTTATGTGTCAACTTGGGAGTACCTTAACCACCATTTTTTTAAATGATTTTTTATAAGGATTCTTCAATTGCGGGTACATTTTAGCAATAATAAAACATTTTGTCTTTTTAATGTATATAAAACACAATGTGTGTATTAATGTATTCATGTTTAATACATTACAAGAAAAGTACATTATAATAATGGTATGCAATGGTATGTTGGCGATTCAATAAATAATATTTTTATTGCCTAAGCTATTTGTTTTGTAATAAATTATTAATAACATGAATTTATAAAATGGTGATGTAAAAGTTCCTGTTATTAAAAATTTAACCTATTGTTGGCAAAGGGAGTTTTAGGTCAGCACAGGCTGAAGCATGTATTGAAATTCCTGTTTTCATATAAAGATGTTCAGGCCTAGTTGTTGGATGTAACCTGGATATTTGGGAAATTGGATGTAGAACCCCAAATCAGAAGAAATATATGAATTAATATTTATAATAATGATGAATGAATATAAAAAACATAGCCTATTCTATTTACTTTAATGTTTATTTCATTGCAGACAAAATGAACTTTAGATATTTCATGTTTTGTCTGGTCAACAAAATTTCGGTTGTAAATAAACATCCATTCCTGGATTTCAGACCTGAAACACTTTCCAAAAAATCTGCATGCTGCCTTTATACCAAATCTTGATTATAATCACCCTCAAAATCTTTTTGAAATCACATTATTATGTAGTTTTTTTTATTAATTGCTGCTACATTTTCACTGTCCAAGCTTGTTTTGCAATGCGTTGCAGGTATAGATATTTATTAACAAATTAAATGAATTTGACCAGACAAATAGTAAAATATCTATTGCCTACAATGGAATAAAAGTAATAGGAAACGTAAAAAACACTATGTTTTTAAAATTATTTTAATACCGTCCCACCTTTTTCTGATTTGGTTTTTTTCTGATCTGAGTCCGGCTGCCAGATCTGGGCCAGTGACTCTTTTTTATTTAGTCTGCTGGAGCTGTTCCGGATGTGGGCCAGAGGGTTCGTGCTGGCTGAAATTGACTTTCTGCCAGCGTGTTTTGCTGCCACTGCAGGCCCTGACATTTAATGATCTTTAGAAAGAGCGATGTCACATTTATCAGTCTTCATCAGAGCGGACGCATCCCAATCGCCCACTTGTAAACACACAAGCACACATGTGAGTGCACACACACTTACTTCTTTTACAAACAGACTGACATTCTTGCTTTCAGTTATTCAGGCCAATTAATCAACAGGTGTGGTTTACTTCCTTAATACTGATCCTAATCTTATGTCTAAAATTAGTCTATATTCAGCCTTTCCCAAGACTCTTAAGATTTCATTTCTGTGGCAGGATGCCGTCTAACAACACTGTAACAAACCTATGTATCTACGGTATTTCAATTATTTCTGCTTTAACTCAACACTGGACTCACCTAGAATGCAAATCTTATTAAAGGAAGAACACTGAGTCCAAATTTAGAAATGTGTAACCAATAAAATGGAAAGTTTAGCACAAACACTCAGAAACAGGACATCCTATTTACCAAGAGAAGAATTGGTTAATCATTCCACACTGGTTTTTCCCAAATATCCTATTAAGATTCCTAATAATGTTCCTTATTATTATTTTTTTTTTTTTAAATGTCTTATTAATGCTGTATATATAAATAGATATATATTAACCAAGGTGTGGTTTGGTCTCGCATTTTCACCTACACTTTTGCTCTTGTGCAAAAAGGCAAGTGTTTCAAAATCACTTTTATTAGTATTTTTGCAGACATAATTGGACTCAGTATGGCTGTGCAGTCTTATGGTGTGCAAAACTACAAATCAAGGATAAATTCTAAAGCAATAGTACAAACTTTCTTGATTTCAAGTCCTCGTACAAATAAAATGCAACAGATACCACAAAAGATCATTTGAGTTAACATCACAGGGTTTGACTCACCACAGTCTTTTTGTAGAGAACATCAGCACCAATCAGAGAGAACAATGAGTGTAAAGACCAGAGGGAGTCAAAACCCCTCAACATCAGTACCGCAAAGAAACTGCACAAGCAAGTGGAGATGTCACAAACAATCCAGGACCACAGGACACTAATGCTGTAGTATTTAACTCCAGCATGATGGAGTATGAACAAAAATTAAAGAAACTTAAGAAACCGCAAGGTGCTTTTGAGAAACAGATATCCCTTAAAAAATTAACCATGGTTTCATCATGGCTTGGTATTCATGTTTTGTCAGACAGAAAACAATGTTTTTTCATGATTAATGACAAACATTTTGTTACACTAATAAATTCAGCTAAAACTAATTCAATTAGAGTGACTGCTGAAAAGCTTATTTGTTTACACAAATGTTAGATCGTTTGATGAACAGATTCATCCAGTTTTATACAGTGTTAGGTAAGTATAATATATGAAGTAGTATTACATGATGATGATTGCTAAAACTTCCATCTTCATGTTTAATTTTAAACACTTAATGAGCTTTTGTAATTGGTGTCATTGAATGGAATTTGTACTGCAATCATGCTATGCATACTGGGAACAAAGTATTATTAGAATCATGATTAACGATAAAATAACCATGGTTACTATAAACTACCAGAGTAAAACCATCAAATAACGAATTAGGAAATAGAATACTAATATGCATGATGTAGTTTTTACATACATGTTTTTTCACACTGCAGTCCAGTACATACAACACAAAAGATACCCCAGAACTGTCCTCCCTCTGCTGGCTTTATTTAAATAACCCTGAGGAAGATGGGAAAACTATTCTAGAGACTAACACATTTGTCTACTCATAGATTCCATCTGTCTTACAACTGATGGTAATCAGAATAATCACACACCGACATCCAGACATCAGAACAGAAATAAGCACGGTTTTATTCACAGACTCACTCCTAAAGTTTAATATCCTGAATGAAACACTGCATTTTCAATTCTACCTTAGTTGCAATGACAGTTTCCTTTTTTTCTCAAAAGCAGTGACTAGTGGTACTGTCTTAAATGACTTCCTCCCCCCTATGTAGTGCACTATGTTGAATATGAAATCATAGAGCCTTCACCCAATTGTTCATTTATATTCATTTTATTTATATTTAGGAATATGAACTCATTTTAACTTATTATTTAACATGCAATGGATGTTAACTTAAATGTTTTTATAAAAAAATGTTTTTCCCAATAAATAGGGAATATTAATTTAAAATATAAATATCTGACAGCTAAACAAGTTTTGTGCATGTATTTCTCTGCATCTTTTTTTTGTTAGTACCATTCTGCTTTTTTTCAACTGTTACTGAAAGGTGACAGCTGCTCTGCCGTTTTCCCGGTACTGCGTACTGCCAACGAATTGTTTAGCAGAGTGCACTACCAAGCCATCCCAGCCTACTTTCACCAGTGGTTCCTAATAGAAACATAGTACCATTTTTGTAATCCTGATCATTTTTCCTAAGGGATTTGTTTGTGAAAAGGGCTTTTCTACATGTAGTATATCTAAAAGAAATCTTTATCAGTGTGCAGAAAAACAAAGCAGTCCACGAAAGAAGAAAAGAGCATAATTTCTACAAAGATGCTCGGACAGATTGGCAAGCAAGACAGATTTACGGCAGACTTCCAGATTTCCTGTATCCGCAGGACTTAAAAGAGTATCTGCAAAATTAATTTCTGCAAGTTTGCAAAACCAGAACATGTTTTCAATTTGGATGTTACCCGAAGCAGAAAGTCTTGTCATATTACTATCTGTACCAGAAAGGATAACTGTTTTCTGTTGGACATCTCCCTTGTTCTCAAGTATACTGCTTACAAAAATTTCCTTATGCCTAATATTACAAACAAAGAAGCTCAGTAGAGCCAACGCTTCTCATTTACACGATTACACAACAGTGACACTGACATGGTAGGAGACAACAATTCATCTGTATTTTGTGATGGCCTAGTGGTTAAGGTCCTATGGACCAGAGGGTCCAGAAGGTTAAGGGTTTAAATCCCACATATGCCCTGAGCAAGGCCCTAAACCCACAATTGCTTGGATTGTAAGTCTGTATGAATTGTTTGTCACTCTGGATAAGGGCGTCTGTTAAATGACACAAATGTAAAATGTACCACAAAAGTGTAACTTGAATGGCAATATTCAAGTGATTCAACATTTGAATGGCATATTAAAACAGATATGTTATATTAATTGTGTGTTGTGCAAAGGTTGTGTTAACTTCTTTTTTAGTTTGAAAATCCCCACCGTGCATTAGCTGCCCGTATGATAGGAAGCAGATGCTAGTTTAATGACAAGGACTAAAACAGTGAATGCCTTTGTCTCCCTTAGTAACACACCCTTCATAAAACTGCCATAAAACTGAGACATTCTGACATGGAGCTCAAGCTGTAGATGGATTGGATTGATGGACCAGCTGCTTACAGTCCTTAGCAGCCCAGCTCTGGACCACAACGGTTCTGCCCTGCAGATTTATGAGACAATAATGCACCTTCGCCCCCTTCCTCCTGCCCTCCACATCATATCCTATTAACCTTGGTAATGTTTAGCAATGGAGGCAGAGCCACTGGTGTAATACTGCTGAAATAACGTTTTTGAAGCCTCGCCCCCTCAGCACAAACCTTAGGGGCTTGAGATATGATTGCAGACAGGGGGGACATGATGAGGTGCAGAGGACACACACAGCATTAAGGTCCAATCCAAGAATCCCCCTCTATCCTAGATAAAGCATGCGATAGGACGGGGGCGTGTTTGGGAGATCTGTATCGGCAGTGTTGAATTTACTCCCAGTTTAATCCTGTGTGGTGGCTGAATCAATATTTATAGAGTTCAACAAGCTCATATGGTTTTACCAGGAAGCTTTACGACCAAGGACATGCCCTCAAGAAACATGGGTGAAATGGGACAAAAATAGCAGGATATGATGATTAATTAGTACGTACTCAGCCAATCATATTAATCATGTTATAACTTAACAAAAAAGCTGAGCTAAGCACAACAGCAGCATGCAAAAAGAACAAGGGGTTGTACCTGACACAAGCAAATACTTAGTATAATATATTCCATTAGTGGTGTAAAACACTGTGAATTAGGTACAGACAACAGAAGTGAGCATGGATACTTGGGATTGGCCTTTTAAGATAACGTAATATTGTAAAGCTGCTTTGAGACAATGCACCATTGTAAAAAGTGCTATATAAATAAAATTGAATTGAATTGAATTGAAATATCAGGTCTGAATCAGTGACAAAATGCAAAATTGAGTAATCTAAATAAAAATGTAAAAGAGTACTATAATTAATCACTAAAGTTATGGTGCTTGGGGGTAGCCCAGCAGCAATTTGCTAGCCCACTACCATGGAGAGCAGGGTTCAGGTCGAGGCCTTCTGATAAGTTTGATCGTATCTGAGGAGGTTGGTAGGGAGAATCATCCTCTTGCACTCCACGATGGACTGGCCTCCAGTCTAGGAAGTGTCTGGGGGGATTAATAAGTGATTATTAGCACTTAAATTGAGGTTTTCAAATATTTACTTAGCACGGGTCACTCAGGGTACTGTCTTTTCTTTTGAAAACACATTCAAAAAGAGTACTAGCCCATTATACTGTAGTTTTATTATCCACTGTGTGATCAGAACAAAATGTGTGTCAGCAGGATTTTGTAGGAAATCACTCATCTCATGTTATAGTTTAGTCATAATGTTTTGGTTATATTTCATAAATGCTACCATTTTATAATTATGGTGTCACTGTGAGTCTAATACTTTTTAAATATGCACTACTTGCACAATTGGTGTAAAATCGTTTCTCCAGTAGCTTGATGGAAGCCTAGATTTTAATCCTGGTTAGGCATGCAAAGTAATAAATTCTGCCTTACTTCTTAGTGAGTTTTGTAGATAAAATGTTTAATTAAATAACTTTTTTAGAATGTTGTCTTTATTTAGAAGCTATTCACTGTAATCAGACTACTCATGCAGCATCCCATCACCATGATGCGTATAACATTTCAGAGAACCTGATGTCAGAAGGCTGCTTCAAATAAGAAACGGAATCTGAGTAAAATGAGAAAATAGGATCAGGATGTCCCTAATAGCAACTGGTATGGGATTCACCGACAATTTATTTGACTGACAGCTTGATTACTGCTGCAAGAAATGTGTGGAGGCTGTGGTTCTGCCAAAGGGTTGGCAATATTGTCTGTCAAGATGGCCCAAACAAATGCATAGTCCAATTTTGTTTTTTTCCAATATGTTAAATTCAGAAAAAAATATAGTGACAGTAAATTTGATAATACAAATAAATCAGACATAGTTCATGCAAGGTATGCATTGTCATGTGTCACCCCGATCGTCTCCATGGGTCAAAAGGAGATTAGTTGTTGTGCAATAAGCCCAAAAACTACTCAAAGAAGCACTGAGATTCAAAAACCTGTCCTCGTCAAAATGGGAGGTTATACAGAAGCCTTCAATCTGAATTTTTTGAGGGGTGCCAGCAAGCCTGTCTGGATTTCATGAACACCAACGGTGCTTGTACCAGCAATGGAATAAATATTATTTCAGATTTGGGGGGACAAAACAGTAAAAGTTCTCAAGAGCAATTCATGATGGGGATACAGTTGTATCATATACTGTATAATAATGTATATAGGTATAGGATACAGGTTTGATTATGCTTAAAAAGAAATATTAGGAATGGTCTGTATAGGGCACACAATATGAAGGTGTAGATTTTTTAGGTACAGTGAGTATGATGTAATCTCATCTAACAGAATCTTAATTGAGACTCATCATGATGATGGTTTCAGAACTAATTTGCACTTTAGTCATCAAAAATGTGTCAATCTTATAGGCTAATACATTAGCTTAACAAGTGCTTTAAGTACAGTTATAAAAGCAGAGGAAATGAATAGCTAAATCAAACAAAATAATATTTTGTGTAAGCTTATACAGGGTGAGCCAAAAGTCAAAAGACACCCTTTTATTTTAGAAACAAAAGGGAAAATTATATATTTGAATACCCCAGCAAGTAACGGATGAGAAGGCCTATCTTTTCGGTCATGTCCGGAACATGGGCGTCATCTTGAAAGCCACCATATTGTATCAAAGGCAAGTTTTGTTTTCCAAAGGGAAGGTGGTCATGTAGCATATCAAAAAAGACCAGAATTGTCTTAAAAATTGTTTGCCACAATCAGATTTGCAATCTCTATTGTGGTTCAAAAGTTATTGACACAGAAAATGTAAAACTTTTGTTGTTCGTCACAGGTAACTGAAGATGGAATTGACAATTCTGATATCCGGGGAATGCAGGTGCTGTATCATAGCAACAGACTTTAACAACCGACACCAACAAAGATCACAAATTTCACACAGCACTGTTACATCCCTTATAGCCAAATTCAGAGAATCCAGGACTGTGGACGACAAGAAACGTAGTGATCGCCTGAAGACCTCTACCAAACAAAGAAATGGTTTTGCCAGCCTTTGTAAAAAGTCCACAATACAGCACTCGATAAGCCCCGTGGCTTTTGACTCACTGTATATTTAAAATGATCCATATATATTTATGGGAGAACAACTCTCTAAGAACAAAGGGGCTGGATTGACAAAAGAGCCAAGAACCAAATTGCAGCTCAGCTTTACTTAATCAGAGGGAGGATATGAACCAGGGCAGCTCAGTAGGAAGAAACGTGTTGGACTGTTCTGTCTCTAACGATGTGACGACTGTTAAGGCTGGATCACCAAGGTCTCAGATCATCTTACATACATAACACATTCTTACCATGATATTTGATTCCAGCAATGAACAAAACTGGTACTTGTTACATTTGGTACTTGATTCAATTATCAAAGATAAACATAAATGGAAATGAATATTAAACAACCTAAATATCAGGGCAGGTATAAATAAAATACATGCAGTGGGCCATACATAATACAATAGTCTACAGAAGCCACACTTTTCCATGACATTAACCTCTTTAATTTCATGTGACATGATGTAAGCAACTACTAGATCTAATCAAAACAAAACCATTCTCAAAATAGTCTTCAACAAGTGCAAATATCTTACATTGTTACAATCCTAATTAGCAACCCTAATTACAACTGTGATTAATGAGCTCTCAGGAACTGACAAGCATTTTAATCAGTGGTACTCAGACTGCAGAGCTACATGCAGCTCTTCAGATTAATCATTTAATTGTTTATTTGATAAACACATGTTGAAAGCTTACTTGCTACCGATCCAAATGGCAAAGCAGAAATATCAACCACCAAACCAGCCAATTTAGTGAAATGATACACATATAATCAGAAAGCATATCAAATAGTCATATCTTTTTTTTATAAATATTCACCTGTAAAAGAGTAAATGTGTTTAGGGTGAAATGATAGCACTGTCTGGTCTTAAAATGAATCAGTCTGTAGGTAAAAGTGGTCTACATTTCCATAATGGTGGTGAGATTGAAAAAAACCCTCATTTTCTTGAAGTAGCTAGGATAAGCCTGGCTTGAGACAATGAATGCTTTTGTAAAACTCAATCAAACAAGTTGAGGACTTGCATATAGTCAAGTGACATTTACAGTATTTCTAGAGCGCGTTTGACAACAGTGGAAAGGAAAAAACTCCTTAAACATTATAAGGAAGAAACCAAGGACCAAGACTCAAAAAGTTACTAACCTATCTTAAATTAAGTTATAAAAAACAAGGATCGGATTTTTTTATATTAAACAAGAACATGCGGAAAGCAAATGACAAGTCAAAGAAAGTTGGTCTATAATGCAAATGAAATGCAAAAACAAATTTTTTTTAATTGATGAAAATGCACTATATAAAATGTTCTCTGGTCTTGAAAGTGCACTTGGAGAGTCATAGGACATCTTAAAGCTGGTTAAACTCACAAAAGTAGCAACAGCTCTTGGAACATCCTAAAGCATGATGAGCAGACTGTGAAATCGCTTTCAAGTCACTGAAACAGTCACTGGACGATGAATTTGCACCCAGACCATGTAAAACTGGCTCCATCGTGTTGGACTGCATATGTACCAATGGTACTTATTCCGTTATCTGCTGAGCACCGTAGAACCCGTAAAAGGTGGGTGGATGAGCATCCTCATTAGACTCATGATGAATGGTCAACTCTCCTCTTCTCTGATGAGTGATGGTTCAGTTTGCACCCTGACAATCATCGTGTTCTGATCTGTTGTTAATGGTGAACACGGGAGAATCCACGTTTCATGCGATAAAGGGACTCCTTCAGTAGTGGTGGAATCATGGTTTGGGCTGGCATCAGCATTGGTTGTCATACCGAACTCCACATCATCAGAAATGGATTTTTGACTACTTTCAGATACCGAGATGAGGTCACACTATAGTGGTACCCTATGCTGGAGAAGTGAGAAACAACTTTCTTTTTATGGATGATCATGCAAGGTTCCACTGTGCTCATATCATAAACAACATGCTTCAGGAGTCAGAAATCGAAGGCATGGACTAACCTTCATCTAAAGACCTGAATCCCATTGAACATGCTTGGGATGTACTGGGAAGACGTCTGGAAAACCGTCCAATGCTTCTGAGCTGGAAGTTGCCCTGGAGCAAGAGTGACAGAGGATCCTTCAAGAACTGCTGGACAATCTGATTCTGTCCATGCCCCATCACTGTCAGTGTGTTTAGGCACTCTGACTATTCAGTAGGGTGTATGGTCAGCCAAAAGTCAATCTGGTCCAGTTTAACATGCTTCCGTTCACTCCCATGAATATGTCACTTACTACTCAATCACCATCATTGAGTTTATATCTAATTTGCATAATGGAACAACTTTCTTTGACTTTTCATTCACTTTTCTGATTATCTAGTTTCATGAAATAAAATCAAATACTTCTTTTTTAATTGCTTCATACTCATTATGAAATATTCCCAATTTTTTGTTATCAGTTCATTTGTTACTGGTCTAATCTCTGAGTTTTAGAAATAGCTTTACAAAAACATATGTTGAGTGTTAAGTACAGTTTTAACTGCAAAGAAATAAGTAAATAAAATAAAATATTCTTCAGAAATATATCCTTATTGTAGTGGTCTTTACAAACAAGCTATGAATAATTATCCCATCGGATGTAGGACAACTTAAATATGTACAGTACATTTATAATTTATCAATTGGAACAGTATAAGATAAAATGTGTTGGATTTGGGTTATGGTAGGCACTAAACCAAAATACTGAGGTATATGAATGGGGGAATGTTACTTAAAAGAATGTGTCTAGCGCCAGTTTTTTCATTGCATAATACTATGAATAATTTAAAATGATAGTTATGTTTACAGGTATTAAATTCAGGGGACAACTCTCTGTTATTTCCCAGGAAGGGGAGGATAAGTCCCCCTGTTACCTGCAGGATTTCCATCCTTGGCATTTGTAAAAGTCATGGACAATCAAACATACTGAGCACTTGCCGATGCTGGCATGTAGTACACTGTCAGTCAGTGAAATTCAACCAATAATTGCAATTTTTGTAATATGAGCTGCCTCACATTACAATACTAAAGCGCTTCTCAGATTCCGCTCTCAAAAAGTCACTCACATGTGCTGTTAAATATTGATTTGACGTTCTAACGCATTATCTGTAAAATCGTCCCATCACCTGGTTTCAATCTTGCATCCAGACAGTTCTCTTCACAGAATTTGCAGCCATGACTCCTTAGAAAACATCCAAATCTTGACCCCCATTTGCCTCCTTGTTCTCAGTACCATGGGTATGAGGACTGAGAGTTGAAATTCGCTGCACACTGACATAAACACCTACAGTTATGACTGTAATCTCTATTTAGTATGTTTCCATCTGAGTGTTGTGCCAGTTGGCTCAATGTTTTTTTACACGAGGGTCAGTTCAAAAGCATTACCTGTTCAGACTACAAGCTACAAAAAAAGAACAGCCTATGAAAAAAATAGATATGAGCAGGAAATCCTATCTGGGTCACTTTTACCTGCTGTGTGAACATAGTTTCATTTGCCAGAGAAAAATGACTAGCTAATTAAAAAAAACATTTTTTATGGTTAGACTGTAGACACAATAGTGTCAAACATGGCCAAATAACTAGAGAAAAAGCCTGGGTGTTAATAAAACTCACAAAAAATGAATCACATTTGCAAGAGATAGCTGATAATTGCCAAGGAATTCTGTAATAATTAAGGCTGAATGTGTGTTTAATATGCGGTTGGTTTTAAATTAGAAAAATGTGACTCATTACAACTGTGACTTCTCGTTGCCAGTTTCAAGTCTGAGTGCCACTGGTTTACATCTACTGCTGTGGAGACTTTACTCAGCACACACAAACACATTGTTAATGCTCTCACACGCAATTGAACATCTGTGCATTCATTCATCCGTATGTATGAACATCAGGGTTATTATACTTTTTCTGCTGAATGAAAACTTAAAGAATGGATGGTTTTCTTCAGCCAGGTACAAACAGTTTTTTTGAGGAAAACCTCTGACCCTGTGCTAGGCAGTTCAGGCGGTAGAGGATAGAGGATAGGAAGGTGAATGTCCTTGAGTGGCCATTTGAGTCCTGACCTACATTCAAGAGAAAGGTTGTGAATGGACTCAAAGAGAGTAGTCCCATTGCCGCTCATCACAAAAATGGTCTAAACTTGAATAATTCTGCAAGGAAAAATGAGAAAAATATTTCCCAATCTAGGCACAATTCTGGTAGAGTTTGGCAGATCACATGGTAGATCTATAAAATATTAAACCAGGAGTCTGATCACATTTCCAACCCTGTTATCCTAGTTGTTCATTTCTATTCATGATTACAGAACTAAAAAAATTCCTTATTACATAGTTCCTTATTATAATTAAAGTCATAAGACGAAATGTCTAAATGAAGCTGTTTTTACTGTATTAAGATTTCAGGCAAAATTGTCAAAATTTACTTTTTCAAGTCCCCCAGTGTCGGGCACCGTTCTCGCAAATGTATGAGGTGTGTTTGATTACTGCTATGATTTACAGTCATGGCCAAAAGTTTTGAAAATTATACAAATTTTGGTATTAACAAAGTTTGCTGCCTGTTTTTTTAGAACCTTCAGATGTTTATATGGTATAATGAAATACAATTACAAGCATTCTACGTGTTTTTAACTGTTTGTTAATAAATACATCCCGTTTAAGACTTCATAAACTTCTTACAAAAATTAAGGGATATTTCATTATGGGATTTAATTTTGAAACATCCCCTAATTTTGTGAGCAGTATATTAACAGTGTTGCCCCTTCTTCTTTAGGACTTCTGCAATTCACTTTGGCATATCAGCTTCTGAGCAAAATCTTGAATGATGGCAACCTATTCTTTCCTAATCAGATGTCCCAATCAGAACAGTCTAAAGGGAGGTTCGTCAGAAACAAATATTTACCCCACTCCTCTGCAGTCCAATCTCTATACTTGCAAAATGTCAGTCTTATTGATACTAAGCCATCCTCCAAAAGCCTTCATCTCACTCTGCACTCAAATAAACTCACACCTGCCCTCTGCCATTCCTGATTAAGCTCAGCACTGGTGGTGGATCTCATAGCTGCATCCCTCTTTAGGAGACGTTCCTGAGGCTTGCTTGACTTCCTTGGGCACCCTTATGCCCTTTTCACTGCAATTAAACCAATCTCCTTGAAGTTCTTGATGATTTTATAAATGCTTGTTCAGGGTGCTACATTACAAACAGCAATGTCCTTGCCTGTGAAACCCTTTTGATGCAAGACAATGATGACTACATGTGTTTCCTTGGAGGTAACCAACAACCCTTTTAAAGTAACCAGTTTGCTCTTCTAATCAGCATGACAGATTTATCTCAGCTGTCATGTCCTTCTTTCACCTGAGCAAACAAGATTATCAATAAAATTATCTTTGCAATTAATGGCAATTCATCTGACCACTATTCACAATCTAGAGTTAATACAAATCCCCACCATGAAAACTGATGCAGCAAACTTTGTGAAAACCAAAATTTGTGCCATTCTAAAAACTTTTCGCCACGACTGTATAATGCATGTCACAATTCCATTGTAAAGGTGATTTGACACTTTATTTTGTTTTGTACACTGCGAGGTTGACGATTTGTATGAACTGCAAAGTATAAAATAATTTCCCATAGAGTTCAGAAGCAAAACACGTGGACGTGTGTGTCTTTTCTTCAAACGGGGTATTGCAGAAAAAGTTTGCCATTTTAATTAATATACTTAGTTTTTGTTACCTATAATAACCCCGGTATGCTCACACACATAAACAAACACACTGCACATTTGCCAAGGTTAATTTCATCATCCATAGTTCTCCAGAAGCACACCAAAGAAGGTGTCCATACATTTCTATTTGTAGCACAGTTCAGCTTAAAGAAGCCTGTCAACATCCCATGAGTCATGCCCACGCTGGTACCTGTGCCTTTGGATATACATATGCTTATATAAATAGAGCAGGTGCTGGATTTGTCCATCAGCCACAGTTTTTTTTTTATGTGGCCCCATCAGTCCATCACAAATACCAGTGTAAATCCCCACTCGATCTCCAGCAGTCTTTTCCCAGAATAGAAATCCATGTTAAAGAGTCTTAGGTCTCTCAGAGCCATGGGGCAGCTGTGTTCTCGCTATCGGGTGACCTAAAAAGGAAAAGAGAAGATAATGAGAGCACTGCATTTCAGTTTCAGATGGAAGATGTTGCCTGCGTTCGCACTTCTGGGACAGACGATGAAGGATAGGATGTGTCCTTCACTGTAATCAGTGTGTGCTGAGAAACCCACGGCAATTGCGGACAGAAATCGCAGGGAGATTAAATACAGCGAGCCTTGCCAAGAAAGCCTTACATACGCTTGTCTTGATTGTACCAGCTTCTTCCACGTAACCATGGGTGGAGCTGAAGTTAAAGTTGAACAACTAATCACATATGGATCTCTGAACATCTTGTAGCATCAGCCACCATCCATAGGAATTAGAAATTTAATTAGGGCTTGTTTTAGAGGGGTTCGGTGGAACCTGTAGCTGTGATACAGTCTAATGAACGTGGCAGATGTTGCACCGGTTCTCTGTCTCTTTGAGTAATTACTCTCTTGCCGTCTGCATGCTTTCCACAACTGTTTTTCTTTTTGCACGTCACCTGCCAGGAAAGGAGCACCTGTGCCGTCCCACGGCACAAGCTGCCTTTTGTAGATTGCCAGATTTCAAAACTAGAGACTCCTGGCAATCTGTCCTCACGTTCTGTATTTTTTTCATATGTGTACAGACTTTTCTGTTCATATTTTCGCACTGGTTGCTTTCTCCTCATTGCAATTGCTGTTACTTTGATAGCACAATGTTCTGTCTCACCATGTAATGTCACAAAAAGGGCAGAAGTAATTCATTTTCTGTAAGAACTAGCAAATAAAAGCCTCCAGAGGTGAAGAGGCTATTTTGATGCAAAAAGCAAACTGTCTGTCCCGATAAAAACTTGACAAGCTTTTCGCTCAGTGATAATAGGCACTCATAGTTTACAGTGGTGCTTAAAAGTTTGTGAACTCTTCAGAATTTAATATAGTTCTACATAAATATGACCTAAAAATGACCCAGTTAAACAAATGAGACAAAAATATTATAGTTGGTCATTTATTTATTGAGAATGTGAACCTCTAGAATTAGCAGGTGAACTCAGCGCCAGGTGTTTTCAGTCAGTGGGATGGCACCATGTTATGTTTAAAGGTCCCCTGGTATATTTAAAGAAAGGTGATCGTCACAAATATTTGCGGAAATCTATCATCAGGAACAAAGGGGATTTCTGATGACCTTTGGTAAAAGAGTTGATGCTCATCAGGCTGGAAAAAAACAACTCCAAAGAGTTTGGACTTCACTAATCTACAATCAGACAGATTTTATATAAATATGTGAAATTCAAGACGACTGTAGCTTTGTCTACCGATGCAGATCACTCCAAAGCAAGGTGTGTATAGCCTAAACAAACCCAGAGTAGCTTCTAACCACCTGAAGGCCTCTCTCATACTGACTAATGTTCATGAGTCCACCATAAGGAGAACATTAAACAACAATGGTGTGCAAAATTACTGCAAGGGAAAGGTCACTGACATAGCCACACACATAGCCACATTTTTTTTGTGGGCAAGAATAGAATAGAACCGTAAAGAACTATTCTTATTTAAACGTGAAGCATTACGTCTGAAGAAAGCCACTGACATAGTCACAGATTTATTTGTTTATTTATTTATTTTATTTTATGTATTCAATTATTTGTATATTTATATTTTATGTACTCAAATTCATAAATTTGAGTAACTCTTTTTATTTAAACTTGAAGCATTATGTCTGGAGAAAGCCACTGACATAGCCACTGATTTCTTTGTTTATTTATTTATTTATTTAATTTATTTTTATGTATTTAATTATTTGATTAATACATTTGACTAATTCTTTTTATTTAAACATGAAGCCACAGGAGAAAACCACTGAAATAGCCACTGATTTATTTGTTTATTTGTTTATTTGTTTATTTTATTATTATGTGTTTATTTATTAGATGTGCATGACAATCATATCCCATCTATGAAACATGGTGGTAGTTTCTTGGTTTGGGCCTGTTTTGCTGCATCTGGGCCAGGACAGCTTACCGTCATAGTTGGAATAGTTAATTTTGAATGATACCAGGAAGGTCTAAAGGAAAAAGTCAGAACATCTGTCCCTATGCACACAGGCCATGTTATCAAAAAATGGTCACAGTCCTGACCTTAATCTAATATAAATGTTGTGAAAGCATTTCATATGAGGAAACCCACCAGAGTTGAAGCTGTTTTGTAAAGAGGAACTGGCTCAAATTCATCCAAGCTGATGTGAAGGACTGATCAACATTTACTTAAAATAGTTAGTTGCAACTGTTGATCTACAGGGTGGTCACACCACATACTGAAAGCAAAAGTTTATATACATGTACTCTTGCCACTGACAGATATGTATTGGATCGTTTCCCTCAGTAAATGTGTGAACGGGTATGATGTTTTGTCTACTTTATTAAGTTAGATTCTTTGTTTAAATATTGAATGTAATGTATTAACCAATTATTTAGCCAACAAATCTATATAATTCTAAAATTACAAAGCATGTGACATGAGAAACATATAGTGAGTTTATAGGTGCACTACACCAGTCCACATGGAAAAGCAACTAGATTTCTTTTTGAAGATTAGTTTTGTAGTTGAATTCTCACAGAACACAAACATCCAGAAAGAATTTCCTTTTCAGAATTCAGAGTTTCTCTGCCAACGATTGTGTAAAGATTTTCTGAAATGGGCTGCATGTGTTTTTCAAAGAGTTGAATTATATCAGATATTCTGTGATGTTTATGTTCACAAAAATGAAACATAACATGTTGCATTGAGCATCACACTGTATTTTCTGAGGCTAATTGCTATAACCTCCTAAACCTAATGGAGTTATCTGGCAATGGACTTTGGAACCAGGTACAGAACGCCAATGCAGCCAGTATTGTTCGGCTATGGCGATGTCTATTATATTGACAAATGTGTTCACCCTAGAAGTCCCCATCTAGCAAAATAATTAAATCAACATTGGTTCATTTAATGGATGCACAGTTCCTGGAAGGTGCTTTGCAGTAAAAGCATCTGTTTATATAATAAAAGTTTTTTTTACACAGCAAAATGTCCAATTAAGAATTTCTAGTAGTGCTTTCTAGTAGAAGCACATTTTTATACATCTATTTATTATTATTACATTGATAAAAGAGGTCTTGAAAAATGTATATAAAAGAATATGATAAGGTATTTTTTCACCCCAAAGGTCTTGTATAGAGAAAAGTACATAAGAGGAACTAAATCAACTGTAGTTTTTTTAATGAAAACTATGTTGTGGAGTTGCAGTGGAAGCACTACATTTTAGTACAATATTTTAATATCAACAGAAAGGGATCTATATAAGAGTTTCTTCCCTTCACTGATTATGTAGAAGCCACACAATACATATTCTAATAATTACTATAATTGGTGATAATTGATGATAATAATAATTCCTATTATTATTAGTAATACTAGTATTTATTTTTCTTTTTATTGTTTTTTTCTATTGCCGTGAAGTCCTTGTATATTCACTTTGCACTTGTTATTGTAGTTTTGCATTGTCCCATTGTTTCTACTGCTTATTAATAAAAAAACCAAACATGTTCAAAAAAAGAAAAAAATCTGTAGCAGTTCCTCTGTTTACACTTGTATATACCATCAGGAAAATATGGAAGCATGGGAAGTGCTATTAAATATGTTCAATAATTTTGTAATTGCTATAGAGAATAAAAAACAATGGGATTTGAATAAAAGAAGTGACCTGAATATCAGAGAAACATTCTTAACCCAGGCCTTCATGAATAAATAGTGAAGAAGCCCTGTGATTAGTACTGCAATATAGTATTCAGTTCAATTGAAATTTATTTATATAGCAATTTTCACAATGGAGCATTGTCTCAAAGCAGTTTTAAATCTTATATTATCTTAAAAGGCCAATCTAAAATTGTGCAAGCCTAGGGCGACAGTGGCAAGGAAAAACTCCCTGAAAGTAGAAGGAAGAAACCTTGGCTCAAAAAGGATCCCAATCTTCATGGGTGGCCTAGATGTTAATTGAATAATTACTTAAACGTATAATAAAGTAATAGTAAAATTAAGTAAATAATATAATTGAAATTATAATTATAAATTTAAATTAGTAATAACAAAACAGATCTTACACAGTGTCTCCTAATAACTAAATATACTCTACTTTAGTAGTATAGTGTAGTAATAGTAGTGTAGTATGGTATAGTAGTAAGTGTCTGTCCCATCATATTTTCTCACCTTGGTGGTTTTGACTTTGTTGCCAGTGCTGCAAGACCAGCCGGTGAGGTCTGGAAGAACCTTACACTCTTCCCCATCCAGACACGGGTGCATCTGACACCACCATTTCTGCAGGACGATGGATGCTGAGAGAAAAGAAACAGAGAGTCAGATCCAGAGAATCAGACAGGTGAACAAAAGTCTGGGATGCCAGCTGAACAGACATTCAAGTCATTCACATTACTTTTTCTACCCATTTTCCAAGTAATCTCACCTCCTTTTTTCAATTCAAGATCTATGTCCTCATCGTTCCAATCCACTGAGTAGTGGAATGATATGTTGTTTCAGGTCAGATAGTACATATTTGTAACAATCTGTTGCCATGTTCACACCTTAAATATGTGAAATAACCTGGCACAACACAGATATTGGCTGTGAACATACCTATTGTTATTCCGCCTGTAACCATTAGCACAACACTGCAAAAGAAGCAGGCAGATCTGGCTCAATTACTTGTGAGGATTTTTGTACTGGACCAGTATCAGGATCGATACATGACTATTGGAACTGTTGGCTGCATGTGAGTAAGAACTACAAACCATTTCTAAAATAGGAGGTTGGAATAAGGTTATAATAGTAAATACACAGTGCTAGCAGAGCTTCTTGCTATGAATCCTTTAAGAATGGTTTGCTGCACCATGTTAAACTCCTGACTTTGCCAGACATGCCAGAGATGGGATACAAAACACCACCCACCACATGGGTTCGTAATCTGACTCCACTGTGGTTGTATGTAGTTTAATGGTACATTTACGGCATTTAGCAGACGCCCTTATTCAGAGCGTCTTAAAACTGGTACAATCTTGCAATTCAAGCGATGGTGGGTTAAGCACCTTGCTTAAGGATCCAAATGTGGCAGCTTTGCAGAGGTGAGATTTGAACCTGGACCATCAGGTCCAGAGTCCAGTACCTTACCAAGTGGTTGGTTTTCTAGAAACATAATACCAGGGTTTTATTTGTGTCTATGTGTGTTTGATCTGACCAATGACATCCAAGTCTCAGTGCTCTTTGTGGGCTGGGTCTGATTTGTGGATCAGGGATGACCTACACCTAACAGATGGTCCAACAGTCCATTGTTGAACTTCAATAGAAGAGCAGCCGTGTGTGTTTCCTGACATTGAAAGTACACTGGTGGGTTTCTGGCACAGCAAGAGTAGGGTTATATTTGTTGACATTACATTGTGTAAATGGGTGTGTCCCTGTTCGTCATCAGATTATAATGTGAGCACTGATATTCGGTGGCCTCTTATTGCACACATCTGGGCACACAAACATCCAGCATAAATGTAAACACAAACTTTGAGAGTCTTAGCAAACCCACAGCCGAATGGCACCACAAACCAGGAATACAACTCTGTAACTGACAGACCTCACCTTGTCAGAAACTAGAAACAAAGTTCTGGTTCACAGTGCCAGTGCCACTCTGGTCTGTCAGTTTCACGTTTGTGCTTACAAAATCATTGCAGGTTCTTGGTGCCATTAAGAATAGGTTCTGTGAGTCCCAAAAGCACAAGCCAGCTTCGTAGTTCTTGGTATGGATGAGGTATGTATGGTTATCATTAGTTTGTATTAGCAATGGCATAATTTCTAAAACAATCTTACATTTAATCTAAAGGTGGCCTAAAACTTTTGCACAGTACTGTACATATTCCAGGATGTCCGCTTTCTTAGTCTAAACTTTAATTTAATGTGATACATGTCAATCACAGCCTAACAAACCCTCTGCAATTCTACCATGAACCTCTTCGCTCTAGGCCAAACTGGTCAGAATTCCAGCTAAAAAAAAACATCTAAAAGAAAACGAAGAGAGAGGTTTCAAAACAAATTCACTCCAGACAGGAAATCATTAGCTACTTTGACATCCAAACTCAACATACTGCAAACCTACACTTCCATTTCATATCAGTCCAAACCTGCAGTGTTGCATCACTCTATCGCTATCTCTTCCTTTCACACACACCAAAAAGAAAAAAAGTACAGCACTCAGAATCACACACATTTCTGTATTAACCAGTCTGGACAGTCCGTGATGAATTAATGTCAGAGTGAGAAAGTGCTAAAGTAGAGAAGTTCTTCTTCAAGGACATCTCAGTGTATGTCTCTACAAGCATTCGAAGCTGATCTTATTAAGTACAAACTCGAGTGTCTTACATTTTGCTAAAGGACAATCCCTGTGACATTTCAAGCCAAATAGCCTCATGTTTCATCTATTGGAGATACCCTGACTGCTAGCTAAGAACTTTCAAACTGAACTTTCTGTAAGAGGTATTTCTAAGGAGCTGGGTGTATATTAATGGACTGCATCACATGTTTAATAATGCTGTACTGAAGCGATGCAGTGTGTTAGTTATTTATCATTTCAATATCAATTCACAGGGAATTCATTAACAGCCAATCATTAAACAGCCTAATAATAAACTGATTAAAAAGCATGACTGTAAAAGGTAAATGGATTGATGTTGCCTTATGGATAAGTCACTGTACCTGAGCTTGAGCAGCAAAGGATCTATAATCAGCCAAATGTCCTTTGTCATTCAGATGTGACTCATGTAAAAAACAGTGCCTGACAATATGAGTCTATTTACTGCAGAACAAGAGGCCTTCTAGTCTCCTTAGCAAATGTGTGTAGCTAAGCATGACTTTTTGTTTTAGTTTCATGATATGGTGTTCACAATGATACATGTTTTGATTAAATTCTGTTAATACGTTCCCCACTGTGCTCAATAATGTACTATCCCTTTAAAAATACAACCCTGTTTGTGCTCATGTGACTCCACCATGTCCAGTCAGAGAAATAGATGCAACATGGAGGAGAACTCCATGTATTCTGCCTCTCACTCAGGCAGGTCACCTCAATATTGCAACACTTCCTTGTCCTGCTCAGTTACCAGATTTATCATTAAAAGAGCATTTATGGGACCAGATGAGACGCCATCTTTGGCAAACTATGAGTGTGGAGAATCTACAGGCCATCGTCTGCAAATATATCAAAGAGGCATGTCTAGCAGTCAACAATCTCTCAACAAGAGGTATACTACCAAAATGTAGCCTCTGAAATCCTTTTTATAGAGCAGTGGGAAAAGGACTTCTACACCATCTTGTGGCAAGATATAATATCTAATCAAATCAGACATAACCATTTACATATCTGGCTGTGTCATAACTGCATGCAGCAATCCGACATTTCAATCTGGGCTTTATTTTTTATTTTTTTGCCAGTGAGTGTACCCCCAGATCCACATGCCCCAAACCAAAATAGCCTTTTCCTGAGAAAAAAGCCTGCAACACCAAAAGTCCAGATATATGGCCTCCTGGTGCCATTATGTTCAGCTGTATAGATTCCAGGCTCCAAAAGTCCATGTAGAGATGTGTGCTTAGAAGATCTTTTCAGTCTCGCCAGGCCAGGGATTGGTCCACTTTACACCCCTAGCCAATTATAAATCAGGAGGTTAAATAATGCTCTTAAATTGCAGTGCATATTACAATCACAACAGGTCATGTGTTTATCCATACTGATCATTTGTAATGCTGGAAATTGGATATAAAAACAATTCTAAATATGTGGAATAAGGAATGTTGATGCTTCTCTCACAGTTGATTAGTCTTGTTCAATATGGGCAGAATGAGCTTTTGTGTCATTACCAGGAATCAAAAACACATCTAAAAATGACTCATCCATTGCTTCACTAGAGCGCTGTTACAAACATCTGGTGAGCTTCTCTGCCTTGGTGCTTGAGATGAATCACTAAAATGTCCACGTGTCCTGTCTGATGTGTCCCACCTGTTCTACATTTATGACAGCCATTTTCCAAATATGTTCTGCACAAGACAGCAGTACACATGACATAAGAAAAGGCACATTCTTTCCTATTTTCAAAAATAATCTTGTTGAGCTCCTTTTTTCACACTAATTTCACAATCTTTTTGTAATTACTCATGATCAAGTGCTATCATTGACTTGGAGACTTCTTGACACAGTGTGGTTCCTTCAAGGCCACTGCACACTGCTGATCCATAATTCTCTATCGATTATATAAGTAACTACTCTTCAGTTCTTCCCCCTGTTCATCATGCCCAACCATCATGTAAGGAGTATTTCTTCTGGAATTGTAAGTTTTAAGATCTCTTTCATTTTATTCAAAAGCATTTGTTTGTCAAGGGAAAACTAAGCTGTTGCACATTTAAACATGTAACTCATTTACTCAATGTATACTACTGGGCACAAATATATGCCAAACTCAAAATATAAAGTTTTTAATTATCTCAGCAGCAAAGAATATGTTTTGGAAATAAGTAAGTTTTAGACAGTACCTTATCATAGCATTAGCCATCCCTTTGTTTTTCTTACAATGAGTGAATGTTGCTATACTCAATGGTTATGGAGTATCCATGATGAGCAGTTGATAAGTAGTAGAGAAATGTTTCCCAGTTAGTTTGTGTTTGCCTTGACCTATTCTGCATATAACTATAGTGAAATAGGGATTTGCTGTGCCTTTAGGGTCTTGTAAATTATACAATAACTGCAGCTGGCCTGACCAAGACCAGATATGTGGTTTCTGACAGTGACGCCCTGCATTTGCCCTATATTATTTTAGCTGTTTTTGGAGTATATACAGTGCATCCGGAAAGTATTCACAGCGCTTCACTTCTTCCACATTTTGTTACGTTACAGCCTTATTCCAAATTGTATTAAATTAATCTCTTTCCTCAAAATTCTACACAAAAT
>JAUZSU010171419.1:0-13130 GCA_034780255.1 Parotocinclus maculicauda | reverse complement strand
CAATTTGGAATAAGGCTGTAACGTAACAAAATGTGGAAAAAGTGAAGCGCTGTGAATACTTTCCGGATGCTCTGTATGATATGATCAGCACTATTTTAGTCTGAGTCAGTTACTGATGGCTCTGTGTAGCCCAAGCTCCCTACCCCACCCAAATAGAATATGGGCCAATATTGAGCCAAATCTAGGACTGTCTTGCCAGATCTAAGGGTCACCTGTATAATTTGTTATTTTAGAATACATTAATATACTATTTATATTAATGAATTGTTTTTTGTTTTTTTTAAACTAGCTGATACAAACTTCTGGGGTTGCAATAAGCCGAATATAAAATGTAGGATAGAGAATTCAGAGAGAAATTGAGAGAGAGAAAGGTGGAGCCCAAAGCATAGTTGGAAATCACTGAAACGTATTTGGTGATAATGCAGCCTACACAATCTTTTAAAAATCAACATTTTTGGTCATCGTCCATTAGCAGATAACAGTGAAACAGATTAATTCACCATTAGACACAAATTGATAGATGGTCTTAGTTTTAGTGACTCAATGGAAAAGTATCAGCATTCAAAGCTGAGGGTTGTGGATTTAAGTCCCATCAGTACCTCTGTGAGTAAACCGAAGCCAACTGTTGCACTGGCCCACAAATAGGGGTGAAGTAACCCAGCTTTGGTCTTCAACCTTTAAAGGTTTTAAT
Organism: Parotocinclus maculicauda; assembly: GCA_034780255.1. Taxonomy (NCBI): domain Eukaryota; kingdom Metazoa; phylum Chordata; class Actinopteri; order Siluriformes; family Loricariidae; genus Parotocinclus; species Parotocinclus maculicauda. The sequence continues at coordinate 12,439 of JAUZSU010171419.1, read as the reverse complement.
TTTTAATAAGCTTGGTAAATGTTTTTACTTTGTCCTTGTTGTTCATTGAGTGTAGCCTGAATGTACAACGGCAATTTCAATCACATTAATTCATTATTCCTGGGTCACGGTTGAGTGTGAGCTGGTTCCTGACACAGTGTGTAAGGGACGAACGACCCTAGACAGAGAGCCAATCCATCGTAGGGCACATACACTCACAAACTCATACACTAAGGTCACACTTCAGAAACTCTGAAATTTAGATATTAACCTAACACGCATGTCTTTGGACTGCATACCAAAGTACCTGGAGTAATACCAAATAGACACAGGGAGGACATGCAAGAAAGGTCCTTGTTCACTCCACATGGGATTAAAACCAGGGCCTTTGTGCTGTGAGGTGACAGTGCTACCCAGAGAGAGACCATGCTGACAATAGTAATATATCCATTTAAAACTAAATCTACAAGACAAAGTGTGCAATAAGTGAAGGGGTCTGATGCCACCATTTATGTTTTAGAGTTTTGCATAACAGATGGTTCCAACAGCGTGACCATGCAAAGGGGAACTAAAGCCTCAAGTTCAGGATGTGTCATAATAAAGCAGACAAAACAAGCAAGTTTAAAGTAAGACTTTCAACTATAACACTGTCTGGTGCCAGTCAAAAGAAAAACAGGATGCTTGTAACACAGAAGTTAAACAATTTCCCCCCAAAACAAACAAAAAAACCCACTCTTAAAGTGGCACTAAATTCATAATATATCACATTTGTTTCCAGTGTCTCAAATCTTGTTCATACCATCTATTTTTTCACTTTCTGGCATGCCAGTATTATTATGACCAGCTTTTCACTTTAACAGCAGAAAGTCAGGACCACAGGACATCACATGTTTGTGTGACTGACCATAAAGATCAACAACCTGAAAAAGAGAAGGCTATGAAATTACCAAACAGAAGTGACACCATGCGAAGGAACATGACTATCCCCAATACAAGGTCAACAATATGATCAGAAATGTCTCAACAAGTTGGTTGTGGTTCATTAAATAGTTCAAATTAGGGTGATACCAGAGGTCAATGCAATACATCACATCTCAGATCTTTCACCCATTGCTAAAAGGTATTTGTATGGTAGTCATCTATGTGCATGACATGGCCAAATTAATTCAGACATTAAATGTAATACAGTCATGCAGTGGTGCTTGAAAGTTTGTGATGCCTTTTATAGAATTCCAAATATACATTCCTAAAACATAATCAAATTTTCACTAAAAGTGGAAAGAGCCCAGTTAAGATCAGAATACAAAACATCTTTAATAATCTTTAGCCATTCTTTGGTAGAAAGACTTGTGCGCTTTAGGTTGTTGTCTTCTTACATGACCGATTTCAATTGTGTTGCAGATCTCAGTCAGATGTCCTGACAGTTACCTTTAGGATTTGCTGGTATAAATCAGAGTTCATTGTTCTATTAGTGATGGCAAACCATCCTGGTTGTAGATGGAGCAAATAAGGCCCAAACTATGGTATAATACCACCACAATGTTTCACATAAAGGACAAGTTACCTTTGTTTTCCTTTCTCCAGACATAACACTTCTCATTTAAACCTTGACATTGTAAAACGTATTTTACATCTAGAAGTAAAGTGGCTTTCATTGAAATTCCTGCTATGCACAACATTGTTGTTCTACTTTTCATGATCTTTGACTCAACCATTTAGCCAATTAAATAGAGGTCTTTAGTAGTTATATACATATATAAATGTATACAGTTATATTGGTCTATGCCAGCAGGTAATTCACAGGGTGCAAGGCAGGAACCAACCTTAGACACGGTGACATTCCATCACAGAGCATATCCATGCACTTATTTATTCACATAGGGACACTTCATAGAGACCAATTTATTCAACCCTGAAAAATCCTATTTGGACATGGGAAGAACATGCAAACTCCACACAAGTGTAGTTCAGACCGCGAATGCATCTAGGCATCTCTGGAAATACTGGTGTCAGTTGACCTTGCTAACCACAAATGGCAACCGCACTGCCAGGTAAAACTTAAATGAGTAACTGATGCAGAATTTTAAGTATAATATTGCTAAGAATCAGCTTTTATTCCAATCAAGATTCATTGCGATGTCTAGGTGCACTTTAATAAAGCCAGTATAGAAATGTATATAACTAATTGAAGCTTAAACTCTGCCTGTGTGGAGTTTGCATGTCCTTCCTGTGTTTGTGTGGGTTTACTTCCACAGTTCAAAGATGTGTTAAGGTAATTGGCTGCGCTAAATTGACCCAGTATGAATGTGTCAATTAATAACAATGTAATAGTGCTCCTGCCGTTAACAGCCGTTGATGCTGATGTGGCATTCAATAACTACAACAAATAAACAAAAACCTGAAGTACAGGTGAGTGACAACAAAACACAAAGTGCCTAGTTTAAGTCAGAATCGCAAAACACAGACTTATACAGCCTTCTTTGTTGTGAACTTTATTGTGAAAGTTATTTAACAATACATTGTGTGTGCTTTTTAAATTAAACTAAAAATAACAATATGGTGTTAGATTCACATTAGCTCTGCAAAAGCAGAATACATTCTAATGCAGTCTTGCATTATAAAGTCGTAGTATGGGAATATAAAATTATTAAATCAATATTTTAGGATTCCCTAAATCAAATCACATTTGTCATTTATATCTTAATAAATCATTGCCGTCCCAGGCTGTAACTAAGTTTTTTTTTTAATTATTTTTTGTTTGGCCCTAATACAGGAAGGGAGAAAAAAATTACGTGCGTCACTCTGTGGTTAAATGCAGACTTTAAAAGCTTCTGCAATAACAGAGGTTTCAGACAAACGACATCAGTTCATCGGTACGCTTTTCAGTTTGACGAATTGAGAAACGCCCACAAACATGTAAGTAGACCTGAGCTTTATTGCCTAAGGAATAATCTTAAATTAAATGCTCTTTAGCTGATTTTGTCTGCTATTACTGTAGTTTACAGCAATAATGTTCCAATAAAAATGATTTCCCCTTGTTTTTTAGTGACTCAACTCACAACATAAGTAAAATGAATGACACTTTGCCAACACAGTTCAGAGAAGCACTCACTCCAGCTGTAAGTATTTTACCATGATCACCTGATATAGAAATCCTCGTTTGTAGAAAACCAGTCTGCTCATATTCACAGTACTGAAATTGATTTTAAAATACATGTATGATGTATGTCTCCACACAGGACGATTATGGAAGTGGTTCTGGAAGTGCTGATTATGATATTGACCTAGGCGCCCCGTGTGATAAAAGTATGGTGCGAAACTTTCGCAAATACTACGAGCCCCTTTTGTACTGGCTCATCATCATCCTGGGTTCTGTGGGCAACCTGTTGGTAATCTGGATTTACACACACTTCAAAAATCGCCTGAAGACCATGACAGACATGTACTTGTTAAATCTGGCCTTGGCAGACCTGCTCTTCCTCTGCACGTTGCCATTCTGGGCAGCGGATGCCATTAAAGGCTGGACTTTCGGAACAGCTCTGTGCAAGGGCATGTCGGCGCTTTACAAAATCAACTTCTTCAGCAGCATGTTCCTGCTCACCTGCATCAGCGTGGACCGATACATTGTGATCGTGCAAACCACCAAGGCACAGAACTCTAAGGAGCTTCGCTTGTCATGCAGCAAAGTTATCTGCGGTTTTATTTGGCTCCTGGCCATCATATTTTCCATTCCAGAGTTTCTCTTTGCCCAGGCCAAAGTGGACTTTGAGGGCAACCACTTTTGCACCATGGTCTACTGGAACAACGACAACAACCGCACAAAGATTCTTGTCCTGGCTATGCAGATCTGCATGGGCTTCTGTGTACCACTGCTGGTGATGATCTACTGCTACTCCATCATTATTAGGAAGTTACTCAAGGCAAGGAACTTTGAAAAACACAAGGCACTGCGCGTCATCCTCGTAGTAGTGGCAGTGTTTATCCTCACTCAGCTGCCATACAACAGCTTCCTGGTTGTGGAAGCAACACAGGCTGCCAACACCACCATTACGGACTGCACTCAGGCCCAGAACTTCGACATTGCCACCCAGGTCATGAAAAGTGTTGCATACATGCACAGCTGCCTTAACCCATTCCTCTATGCCTTTATAGGGGTGCGCTTCAGAAAGGACCTGAACAAGATCTTCCAAAAGTTTGGATGCATCCAGAAGAGCAAGTCAAGCAAAGCGTTTGGAGGTCCACATCGTTCGTCTGTCATGTCTGATGCAGATAGCACCATGGCCCTCTCACTTTAAGCACAGTCTCAGGACAGTTTCAGTGGAAGAAGCAGCACCTGTGGCTACCTTCAGCTCAGCTACGAGTTTAGGACTTTAGCCACTTCCAGATTCCCAATCTCATCCAGAAGCCAGTACTGTGGCAACAGAGGGTTCTCCTGAGAAGACACACATTAAAATGGATGCTTTGTTGTCAATTGAACGTATGGTTCTCTTATTGATCCAAAATAATGTGAATGCTGTTTCGAGTGTATATAACACATGAACTGTGTGTGTTTGTGTACTAGTGAATGTTGTCTGTATATAGTGATGTCTGATGTACTATAGAATGCTGTATGCACAGCCTTTATTTCCAAACTGTGCAGAAAAAACATCTTATGCATTCTCAACAGGAATGCAGACGCACCATTCACAGACATGACTTTGTCAGTGTATTTTATTTTATAGTGTGAAAATCATGATAATTCAAAACTGAGCTATTGTATTCATAAACCTGCTGCTATGTTTTGTATCTAAACTGGATTAAAAGTCTGTTTAAACGTATCTTTTTTCCAGTTCCATTTTTGGTCAGGGCAAAACACACACACACACACATATATATATATATATATATATATATATCCCTCAACTCCCCATTTAATAAAAGACACAGAAACATAAAACTGTTCACATTGCCTTGGCGACATGACAGCTTGTTTACTTGTCAAGAGTGTTTCGTGCCAAGCTTTGCCACACAGTGAGAGTAGTACACACTGTGGTTAGAAAACTGTTGTGAACATGACGTAGAACGTCTGCATGTTGGTGGAGACAATGTGGGACTTTTAGCCAAACCGGTGTGTTATGTCAGTACATCATACAGCAAAAGTACCTGCCTATTCAAATATAAAAAATCTGACTCAAATTAGGATTGCAATCTGACATGGCTACATGTAACGCTCTATTCATAATCCCGTGCAACACTCTGGGTAGTTGCATCATAATTCATCTTGAACCCACCACACTCAGTAAGCATGTGCTGCATTGGATGCTGTACAAAATATGGACACATATACTGTAGGTAGCTGTGCAGCATTTTATGTACAGTTTGAAAAAGTGGTTTATTCAACCAAAAAGGCTTTTTAACAAGTTTAACAAACATTAGCAAATTTGAGACGGAAAAAATGCAGAAGTGCATGACCACATATGCTTTAAACAACAGCAACAACAATGACAACCTTTACACTAACATGCAAAGGTTTGGGCACCCATGGTGACATGACATGTTTTGTTCATGTTTAAATTACGGTGAATATACAACCACTGCTTTAATACAAGGAGTATTTTAAACCTCTTATCTTTAATCATACGTTCACCTGGGTCTCTAAACCTGTTCTAATTCATTTTGTGTGCTTATATGTATTTTCTGGATAAAACCATGAAGACAATAAAAAAACATTATATAGATCACGTGAAACCATAGTTGTAATATAGGAACATTTGGAATTAAACACAGTAGGATGGTTACAAAACCTTTTGCCATTTCTGCATATATGAAAATATGTTTTCATATTTTTACAAAATCAACAAATTCGTTTCTGGTCTCAGGATCTCAACAGTGGTAGCTTATTGGATTTGTGATTTCATCACTGGGCCTTCTCACCCATAGACCAATAGCTTGGCTGCTGGCTGCCAGAGGCTCACCATATAAATAAAAGAAATCAGAATATCGTTTGCCATTAAAACATATTCCCTATCTTATTAGTCATCCTGAAGTGCCCAGATGTACTGTCATAACATGTTCTAATCTATGTTTGGTACATTATACATGTGAAGATAATGATTGAAAAACAGTTCAACCAGTTGTTGTGTACAGGTTGTGTACATAAATGAAAAACTAAGAGCAAGGAGGAAGGACCTAAGGAGAGGAGTCAAAGCAAATGCAAAGATGCACACAGAAGTGTATAGCACATGAAAAGAGAGCCAAATCCCAGACATTGTATGCAATTTAGAATTCATGGCTGTATGCATTTGTTATATCCCAAGAAGAGGACATGCCAGATAATAAGAAGACTTTTGGTCACCCTGTTTCAGCTAAAAGAGGTTAACATAAACTGCAGAAACAATCCTAAATGTTAAATATTTTTGCACATTTTAATGCACTGGTATATTTTATTACTTTATTTGTCACTGAATGTACATAAAACATATAATTTATGTATCTCTAGGTATCTGCAGAACACACTGAATTAATAAATCTTATTTAAGCTGTCTTGCATGCATGCACATATTTTCCACAATATTTGAGTCTGGAGACAATACAGGCTATTTTACAACCTTAAGCTTTGGTTTGTGAATAATTTATCTTTATTTGCTAGTCATTTATGTAGAGAACTCCAAGGCTATGAATGTAAGCACAAGCATCTTCATGGAACTTGTTATGCTCTGAATTTATGCTCTACAACAGACTTGGATAAAGATCTAACATTTCACATAAATCCTCAAATCTTACAAAATCAATTATCTGGACTTATCAGGACAGGTACATTTTCTAATATTTAATTTAAAAAAAAGTTTTAAAAGTAATAAATGATTAGTAATTGGGCATTAAAAGTTGCAGAAATATGTTATATAAAAGTTTATTCTGCGAGAAATCATGAGGAAAATATTTAAATAATGAGTAGACAAACTTTGACACTTGCATATTAAAACTATGTTGTATATACTAAAGAACAAAATGTTCAGGTTGAAGTGAGGTTGTTATGCCACAAGCTGAGATTAAAAAAAATTGAACCACACAAACATTCTATACACTTCACCCTCTTCTCACGACAGGAAGTGGCATACAAGGTGAAAAGGGCAAGCTGTTTTAGTTGTTGTAGAGAGTCTTGTATAACTAGTATAGTGTACACGCAAATGATAAAAGCAAATTTAGTCAAAACTGAATAAATAAAATACATTTACAACCGTATATTTTTAGCTGTGAAGAAGATAACTTGATGAGACATTAATTGTCAAAAGATTATAGCAAAGATTATGCAACTCATACAAATACAAGTTTCGTCATCTACAATTATCTCTGAGACTCCAAAATTCCAGAGCCAAAAATTTCAGTTTGTTGAACTTTGATCTACAGATTTGCATTTATGACTAATAGCAGAGCTGCTCTTTTGTCGGTTAATATATAAGGCAGATAGTCCAAAACGTGGACTGTGGTGGTCTAGTGATTAAAGTACTGAACTATGGACCAGAATGTCCCAGGGTTCAAATCTCAACAAGGTCCTTAAACCATAATTGCCTGGATTGTAAGGTTGTAGCAGTTGTAAGTCACTTTGTATAAGTGTGTCTGCTAAATGTTGTAAATGTAAAACAAAAAGGGATTAGTGCTACTTTTAACAGTATAGTGCCTGAAAAGTACATACAAAGTTGTCTAACTACAAACTAATACTCATGTTTTTGGATGTCAGATTACAAAAACCATTCAACTAACTAGCAATTCACTTTAGAATACATAATGCAAAAAGAGCAAAGCCAGAGTTTACTATAAAATTCCATCTTAGCAATAGCTGAAGTGCTAAATGGCAGCTATATTGCTATATTTGTGTCTATTTGCATTTCAATAAAGAGTTACACCAAACCAGTACATTAAATAATGATTGTGCTGTGGCAGTGAGCAAAGCTTACCTTTATGTAGATCTGTTCAAATATCACAGTCGATATAACCTTTAAGCTGAAGACTTTCGTTCATTTCATTTCTTCCTAATTTAAATCAGGGTCACATGGAGCCAGGGCCTAAGTGTCAGGTTCAAGATGAAAACCAACCCAAAACAGGGCTTCAATCCAGATGCATACAGACACACTCAATTATTCACACTGGGACAATGATTGACCTAACGTATGTATATGGAGTGTAAAAGGATACAGACATGTAGACACTGGGACAGCATGCAAACTCCACGTAGGTGGAGTCTGGGACAAAATTGAGCTGGGATCTCTATAGTTGAACTACCGACTGGCAAATCAATGTGGTATAGACATTACCCCAATTAACCATTCCAGAAAACAATGTCAATCACAAGATTTACACGTAACAACACCTTTGATGTATCTGTACGAGTGTACAATATGGTAAATATAAATTGAAAAATTAAGGGATATTTCAAGATGATAACAACCGATAATAAAATGACACATGAGCACGAGTGCCCAAGTCAGTGCTGGAAAATAATGGTGACCACACAAAATATTTTAACTTTTGCCACAATTTGTCCATTTTCACTTAGGGGTGTACTCACTTTTGTTGCCACTGGTTTAAACATTAATGGCTGTGTGTTGAGTTATTTTGAGATCACAGCATATTTACACTGTTATACAAGCTGTGTACTCATTACCATACATTATAACAGAGTGTCATATGTTCAGTGTTGTCCCATTAAAATATATAATAAAATAGTTACAAAAATGTGAGGGGTGTACTCACTTTTGTGAGATACTGTAGTCTGGATGGTGGAAAACAAAACTGTGGGAGGTGTTTGTACTTGCTGGTAGATCAGGTGGTCTGCCTGGGCTGTCTAGACCCTGTTTGCCATGTGTGTGTGCTCTCATTTGGTCCTAACAGTTAATTCAGAACTGCCTAGATGGTGGGCAAATCGTCAAAACTGAAAAATGATGCATCCTCTCTCAAAAGCTGTCAACTACAAAAAAAATGTTCAGTAACCAATTAATAAATCCTTATTTTTGTGGCACTGGGGGAAGCTTTTACGCCCTCTTGTGGCAAAAACATGTTTCTAATCAAACCACTGTACATAACTACATAACTGCATGCCATGTTTGCAGCAATCTGGGTGCTTCATTTGTTGTCAATAAGTATATTCTCCAGTGCTTGTGAAATTTTAGAATGCCATGTTAGACTGTTGGAACAAAGTCTAGTCTGTTTGCTCTCTAAGAAAACTATTCTACATATTAATGAAAAACCATTGGTGTCTGGATATCAAAACCTATATCAGAATGCACAAACTTCAGAGACAATATTGGTATAATGCTTAACATATTGGACAATGGCTAAGAAAGTCCAAGGTTCAAGCCCCTATGTTAAGCTTTTATGGCTGGGTCTTTGGGCTCTTAACACTCTTATGCTTATACTTTATCTGTAAGTCGTCAATAAGGATGTCTGCTAAATGTCTAGACAAGCCAGCACGGCTGTATTGGAGGATGTCTCTACCATGTTACTATTTTCACTGGCCACTTGCAATCAACCCTACTGGCACTAAAGTAATACCAAAGTTAAAGTCTAATAAATATGTTCATGTTAAATTACTTGATTACTAAACCTTCAGCTGTATCCACAAAACCTCAGGAAAGCTGCAGAGTTTTATGTATCATAGTGGCTGAATTATTACAGCAATCTCTAAAAGTCACATTTTATTTATTTAATTTACATGGAAAGATGGTCACTACCAAAGAACAAGCTTAAAACAATGTAACAACAAAAAGGTCTAGTTTATTTCTAAACCAAAGAACATTGCCACAGCTTCTTCTTTAGCTCTTGAGTACACCAGATCAATATAATTATAAATATATGAGTATAATAATATCCTACAAGACAGTTAACTTGGAATGATCTAACCATCTTTGGTAAAAGTGCATAATATTCTAGTTTGTGTAAATAGTTGTATAACAATTAAACAAGCTGTGCAGTATCACTACCAGTGTAAGCTGTATGCAATCCAGTCCCTTTTAATCATCTTTGTCTTTAGCACCATGCTTTAAGATGCGTGTAAATGCAACATAATTAAAGTTTCCTTTCTTGTCAATTGGGGCTTCTCTGAAAAGTTCGTCCACCTCTTCATCTGTAAATCTGTCACCCATGGTGGTCAAGAGTTCCCTTAAGTACTCCTCTTGAATAAAACCTATAGGAATTGTAAAACATGGCGACAGCAAGTTCATGAACATGGTGCTTAACTTACAATTGCTTGGAATACATACAGTGAATACAGTGTAATCCAGAAAAGAGCAATCGTAAATGTTATTGGTTATATTAGACAAATTTAACAATGTCTAAAGGATGTCCAGCATAGTATATTTATATGGTCTAAACTAATTCCAAAATCCTTTTTCTCAGTTTAACTTGACAATATTATTAATATTAAGCTTAATATTACAGGGAGCCTTAGAGGTATAATAAAGTGCCAGGTTCAGACAGCTGTCACTCAGAACTCATACTTTTGATATTGTATCTGTTTCTTGCATCATTAAAAAGCATAAATATTCAAAGTTTTAAAAACTAACTTAATTAGTATGAAGACAAAGACATCTTATATAATAACATTCAACTAGAACTAGGAGTACTTAACATTAGACTGATCCAGCTTTATGTAAAAAAAAACCCATAGAACTTGTATTATAATCCCAATTCCAATGAAGTTGGGACGTTGTGTAAAACATAAATAGAAACAGAATATGATTATTGGATCCTTTTCATCATGTATTCAAATATATTCGAATACACTACAAAGACAGGATATTTATGTTCAAACGGATAAACCTGATTGTTTTATTGCAAATATTTACGCATTTTGAATTTGATGCCTGCAACACATTCCAAAAGAGTTGGGACAGGGGCATGTTTACCACTGTGTTACATCACCTTTCCTGTTAACAACACTCAATAAGCATTTAGGAACTAAGGACTCTAACAGTTGAAGCTTTGTATGTGAAATTCTTTCCCATTCTTGCTTGATGTACAACTTATTTTCCCAGTCTTTTGTTGCCCCCATCCCAACTTTTTTGGAATGTGTTGTAGGCATCAAATTCCAAATGAGTGAAAATTTGCAAAAAACAATAAAGTTAAACATTGAACATCTGTTTAAACATTAAATATATTGTCTTTGTAGTGTACTCAACTGAATATGGGTGGAAAAGGATTTGCAAATCATAGTGTTCTGTTTTTATATATGTTGTACACAACGTCCCAACTTAATTGGAATAGGGGTTGTACCTTATTACTACATATTGCTATTATTCTAAGCATCACCAGGACTTTGCAAATTTTTGTTTCTATCTAGTACGTTCAACTGACAAGTTCATAATTGTAGGTGATTTTTTACTTCGGAAATTAATAAGAACCACTAATTACAACTGCATTTGAGTCAATTTTTAAAACTATGTGTATCATGGGCATGTGATGGGACCAATTATATTACTGTTATGCTTTTCATAACGTCTATGTTATGTTCTGTCATCCGGAACTATACACCATATTATATGATGCACTTTATAAGTATAAAACTAACTATTAACTGCATTGATTCATGCAGACCCTGATCTTACTTTACGTTTTCTGAATGGGCGTTACAAGATGCATACCTGTATAATATCTTATTTTTTATCGATTAAGATAACCTTGTTGTTTGTTCCAGTAAAAAACTTTGATCACTAACTAATTAGTATATATATGTGTTAAAAAGAAATCTAGGATTGTTCTTAATTTTTAGTATTAGTTATATATATAAATTATATTATATTATATATACATTTAAATTATTTTTAACATTTTTTAAAAATATATTTAAATTATTATATTATATAATTTATATTTCTTTTTAACACAGTCTAGATGCAGCACCAACGTATACATCTGTTTAATTACTACCCCCTGTTGACTGAGTATGGCATGACGCCATTTTTTACAGTGTGTCTTCATTAAATTGTACTAGATTAAAGTAATTAATTAATTAATAATAAATTATATATATAGTGTCTTGCACAATTGAAAAAGGTCATTAAAAAACCCACTATAATTCAGAGGAAGGACAGAAGTATTGGGACTATGTTCAAATCCCACTTCTGCCACAGTTGGGTCCCTGAGCAAGGTCCTTAACCCACAGTTGCTTGGATTGTAAGACTGTATTAATTGTAAGTCGCTCTGGATAAAGGCATCTGCTAAATGACGTAAAGGTAGGCATTGTAGGGGTTTTCTTCAATAACACTTTAGGAAGCTTTTTTATTTTGTTGTCAAACTAACTAGAAAAGCATTTTATACATAACCTTTTACAAACGGATTCCAAAAAAAGTTGGGAAACTAAACAAATCGTGAATAAAAACTGAATGCAATGATGTGGATCTAATATTTTCTTCAGAATAGAACACAAATCACAGATCAAAAGTTTAAACTGAGAGAATGTATCATTTTAAGGGAAAAATATGTTGTT
>JAUZSU010171408.1:0-13132 GCA_034780255.1 Parotocinclus maculicauda | reverse complement strand
ATTTCTTAGTTTTTTATTTTTAATAAATTTTCAGAACTCTCAAAAAAACTTTTTTCACATGGTCATAATGGGGTATTATGTGTAGAATTTTGAGGAAAGATATTAATTTAATACAATTTGGAATAAGGCTGTAACGTATTCTTTTCCTAGACTGAGACGGAAATATGGATCAACATGCAGAACAGACAGCCAGATAGACAGAAAAAAAATATATTTTGCTTTCATGTGCACAATAGTAAATACCACAATTTCGAGGAAGCAACAGACAGATAGCCTGGCAGACATTACAGAAGGCAAAAAAAGCTGACAAGATGTGATATAGACAAATAATCAAGCCTTTCAAGCTTGTACTTAGTGCATAATACCATTCGGGTATCCTTTTTCTAGACAGGTCTGGTGTGTGTACAGTGTATAATACCAGCAAGGCTTGCACCTTTTCGACAGACAGACAGAATTAATGACAGAAAGACAAACAATATCTAATATGAACAAATTATTAGGTAATGCTTTTAGAAAAACACAGACAAACATGCAAGACAGAGACAGAAACTCAAAGTGTCAATATTTTTAATTCAAAGCATGTACACAATGCATGCTGTCACTAGGGAATGCTTTGTGCAGAGAGAGAGAGACAGACAGACAGACAGACAGACATATAGAACAAACAACTATAGAAAAAATGATTGTGCTTCTCAAGGCATGTGTTAAGTGCAAAATTATGTGCTGGAATGTTCTTTTCTAGACCAAGACAGAAATACAGATCAACAGACTGGCATTTAGAACGGAAGAAAGAAAAGCAGACAAGATGTCATATACCGGTAGACGAATAACTGAGTTTTTCAAGCATGTTTACAATGCAAAATACTTTTTTTAAATGGAGACAGACAGACTAACAGACATGCAGGACAGACAGATAATCAATTGTCAATTCTTGGCTCTATAAACCTGTGCACAATCGTGCATAGTACCATTTGAGACTGGCAGACAGTATGTGATATATAGATAGTGAGATAGTGGGATAGAGATAGTTCTTTACTGTATTCCCTTTGCTTCTTCACTTGTTTGCACTGCAGAACTGGGGGTGATTATAGTTCATAGAACCGTGTAAAATGTTTTTTAAATGTTTTTTTAGTTCCTCATTCAAGGTAAGGTATTTTCTCGCCACAGTGGAACCAAGTGATGTAAGTATGTCTTAATTGGTCCAGACTTAAGAATATGACAGTTGGTTCAGACGTGTTGCAAGTGTATGGCAATTGCTCCAGATGCAAGCACTTGTGTTGACCTCAACCACCATTTTTAAATGTACTTATACAACGGTAGTCATATAAATAACCAAACATCATGCTACAAACAATAAACACAGATGAACAGTGAAACCCAGACTCTACTGAGCCTATATGTGACGGAGGACAACATGATTTTGAGTGAAATTCGAGTGGCTTATGTCAATTTAGAGTTACTCAGCCTTCTTACTTCCTGTTCAAATGCAAATAAAAAAACTGTGGATTGTATTTAGTTCTCAGGGGTGCTCTGTGAGGGGTAGTTCCTGCCGAATTAGTTCCCAGAACTAATGGTGTGAATGCCTATAGACAAACTATCGGGTGCATTAAGTGTATAATACCATTAGGATAATGGTCTGTCTAGTCCGTGACAGACAGACCAAGAGAGCTAAAAACACAAGACAGGTCAAACAGAAAGTCAGATAAAATGTTAAACTTGAAAGCCATAAGTGCACCTTGGATGGGTCTTTCACAGTGTTTAAGTAGGGATCACTATTACGTCACCAAGGACAACCAGTAATTTCTGCATGTGAGGCCTGATTTGGCCTCAAGGCACCACTGGGACTTGAAACCAGGTCCCGGAAATCAGCTGGGCTAGCTTGTTTGATAATTAGGTTACGATCTTTCGAGTTAGAGGATGGCAGGCAGAACAGCACATGAGACATGATATAGAGAAATTACAGAGTCTTTCAAGTGTGTGCACAGTGCATAATGCCATTAGGGTATGCTTTTTTTCTAGACAACAACAGACAGACAGTCAGACAGACTATGTGATACAGACACAAGCTTGTGTACAGTGCATAATTCCATTAGGGTATGCTTTTTCTACACAGACTGACACAGAGAGACAGACAGGCAGGCAGGGCAACAGGAAAGGCGGGCAGACAGTAAGGAAGACAAACATGCATCACAGACAGATAGTAAAAACTCAAACAACATGTAATATAGTTAAACTGTGTTTTCCATGCGCGTGAATAATACCATTAATACAGTTTCTGGACAGACAAGCAGTTTATCAGACATAAATTATTGGATGGTGTCCAAACACCATACAATATAATTATATAGGAACATAATGGACCTAGTATCAGGTGTTAGCTAGGGTGGCGCTGTGTACTGTAGCTTAACAGTAAGAAGTTCCTAGGTTTGATTACATTTGCACAGCAAATTTACACTTTTATGCCAGCTGTAGACTTTACATTGTATCAAAGTGTCATATCATCAGTGTTGTCCCATGAAAATGTATAATAAAATAGTTACAAAAATGTGAGGGGTGTACTCACTTTTGTGAGATACTGTAACTTGACTTTGGACACCCTTGATGAGGGCACATCCCTGATAAATACTGAGATCTGGGCTTTATATAGAACACAGAATACCAACAGATTGTGCTCCAAGTGCTCAGTGTATAGGGTACCGGTATTTACTCAGTTTCACAGAAGTTACAAATGGTGAGATGTTTACAAAGTGTAGCAACCTATGGAATATTGTTGCTTCATAAGGTTTACACATTTTCTGAGGTAAGGCTTAGTAATTTTCCTAAAGTGAAACCTCAGTATCAAAACATCTTTCATACATTATGTAATATTTTTGCTTACCATAAAGTAGATCTAAGGTGTAGACTGGATTAGCAGAAGTCTCTTCTGACCTCAACTTATCCACCCTCCACACTGCTCTGTTCTCCACCCAGCAGTGTTAGCATGCTGGTCATGTTTTCTGCTTCCCTTCCCCTCTCAAAACAAGCCTGACCCAAAACTGAAACCTCCCATCCTCAAAGGTCCAGACCAAAACATAGATAAGAATGGCTTTCTGCTACTTCCTGCTGAGCCCATGCACTGATAAGAATGTACTGATGCTGTTGCTGCTGGAGTTCTAACCCGCAGAGCAAACACACTTATTACTTTTATTGACCAAAGCCATCAATGCCAATCACTTACAACCTAGCAGAAATCCCCAGTCATCCTTACTTGGCCCTAGTTTCTGGTTTATACATGTCTATAGCTCAAAAAAATGTACAGATTTGTGTCACATAATTTTTCCATCCGTATTTATTCCAGCATGGCTCACCTAAATTCACCCCTGAATGGCATGGAAGGATCAGAATTACCTATCTGAATAGCGCTGACATTAAACCCTGACAGATCCCCAAGAGGGCGCATTGCAGTGTGTCTAAATATATTGCATACAAAATCCATTGGTGGAAGCCAGTCAGCTGAATCATACTATCTGTTTATGTAAAATTTCAGTCCCTTCAAACAGCCTTCTTTCTTTATTAGAATCGCTTGTGACACTGCTCTAATATTAAACTTTTAATATAACTTAGCATGCATGACATACAGTACATGTTGCAGATAAGAGCACCATCTCTTAAACTGACAACTCATTACGCGGCGTATGGAAAACTGAGACCGAGATATTATGCAGCTAACATTTTCAAGCAGGCTGTTAGTTATTTCCGCTCCATTATCCGAGGACTTAATTGCACGACCTATAGGCCTAACACTTTCCACAGCGCAGAGCCATTGATTTAATTGATTAGTTGGGATGAATGCTACTTTTTGCTTTATTGTACATTTTACTCTGCACTTTGCAAAAGTATTTTTGGAGTTTGTTTGTAAGTGTGTGCTGTACTTTGTGTGGGCGTGGATGTGCTTACAGGACTGGCGACAGCAGGCACAAAATGTTACACATATATTTCACTTTCTGTGCATTATGTGCTCTCATTAAAGCGGAGGTATAGCAGGGAGATCTTTTCTTGTTTGACAAAATGTTATAGCATGCCAGAGATTTAACACTAATTATGTGCAGGAAAGCACACAGACAGACAGACCCACAGACACATAACCGTGGGTGTAAGAGCTACAGTCATGCCAGTATGTTTCAGTCACTGAAATATTAAACAACTAATTTAACACTAAATGTCTGATTAGACATAGAAATAAAGTAACTCTTAAAGTGCATTGTAACTGTAAACTTTGCTTTGTGGCAAATTATTTTAAGTACTGATACTCTGTGGAAAACAAATCCGTACCCTACACATCAATACATTTTAGTCATTATTTAATTAGCTAAATACTAGGTTGTTTCTGTTAGCAGTCCTTTAATGAGTCAAAATGCAGATGTTAATTAGGCAGAGCCACCAGGAATTCATATTCAATGTATCCATTGTTATGCTTAAGTACTAAAGGTTTCCATCACAAACAGGCTTTATCACAGCTGCTAGTAAATTATTTGTGTGTGCATTATAATTATATAGCCTACTTTACATTAGCTTGACAGCACATTGTCGTTCAAAACAGAACTTTGGGGATGAAGTGACTCTGACCTAATTGTTTGAACCATTTAAAATAGAATAATAAAATAAGAATATTTAAAAATGATGACTAAAATAATAAAGCAACTCTACATATTGCACACACAAAACAAACACATGGTCCTATAAATATAAAAATATGAATAGGTATAAAAATAGCATCCTCATGCCCAACAGAAATCCCATAATTGTTGCCTTGTGTCTTAATTTACAATGTAACATACATTGCAAAAGTATCCAAACCAGTCAAATTACATTTATATTTATAGCAAACACTCATAACCAGAAGGAAATTGCTGAACTTAACTACATCCACGATGCAAAAGGAATATACTACTAGAGATGTAATTTCTATACAATTATTACATATATATTTTGAGGTCTGAGTCGGATTACAGCATGTCAGCTAAGCAAATTTAGCTTAAGCTAAGTATTTAGCCCAACAACTAGAAGTTAATTAGCCAAGCAAATATATGTGGCTTATTTCACCTTGTTTAATTATTTGTAGTTTACATGATAGTAGACAAACAATATAAAATATAAATACAAATGATTACACTAGCATACACACCAGCAGACCTGGCTAACTAGCCAATTGCAGATACCATAAATTTCACTGCATCAGTAGCAACCTACTTAAACCGATAAATAACCAATAGATTTATTTTATGAATTATGAGGGATTTATTTTATAATAGCCTTATATATCTGAGCCACAGGAGATGATCATCTACTTTGTAAAATGTTTAAGTGATTCATCATATTTTTATTCCAGTGGTAGATTCAAAAACAGATATACACCACTAGGTTTGTTTGTTTGTTTGTTTAATGTTGCATTGTCATCAATGCCTATTCACAACAGGAGCAAGGTTAAGGCAATACTACACGTTCATACTGGGCCAATTTAGAGTGACCAGATCACCTAACACATGTCTTTAGAATGTGGGAGGAAACCACAGTACCTGGACTAAACTCCACACAGGATGAATCTATGGTCAAGATTGAACTAAGAGCCTTTCATGCAATTTAATGATGTAGGCAGAGTAAAGATATAACTATAGAGGGACCTTTTTCCTAAACACAAAAACGGTTACCTGACTTTGGTGAAATTAACACAGATCTCCATATCCAGATCACCAGCTTTCACGTGTATCCTCAGTTATCAAAATATTATGCAACCCTGGCAATGCATCCTGTATAGGAAATAACTAATTGGCTGGTCTTGAGCCTGATCTTGATAAAAGAGCAATCTGGACTACTCTCCCTCCATTCCCTCCACTCAAATTATAATACAAACTTGTTGATAGCTAGTTTTCCAGTGTCACATGCTAAGTGACTCAGACACTTAGTCTGGTAGGAATATATGGGACTATTCTTTACTGCTAAACCCAGGATGATCAATAGCAAAGCAGCCACTCAGCACTTTCTTTATGGATCCCAGTTTCTCTGCTATGGCCTAGCAGCATGATAAAATGGTATTAATTCCATCAAGACACCTGATTAATGCTTTGGAAATCAGTGTCGTTTTCCTACTGTGTTTACGCCACTGGCAACAGAATGTTTGTGGATTATAAAATGACAAGGCTCATCTGTTATCCTTCAAGTTGGCCACCTGTGTGCAAGGGACAATGAACAAGTGATTGATGGTGTACCTGATTCCTCGAGCGGCTGCCAGCTTGAATATATAGCACATTCCATACATATACATATGCACATACAACAGCCAATGAATTAGCTGCCTATCTTGCAACTACACTAAATTATATTACCATTATATTTGGTTTATCTATCAACATTATCTATTAACATTTAAGTGTCACATTACCTGATGTTAAGTACAGTCTGCCAGTCCCTATGTATTATGTCAGTTAATAAAGAGTTAATGAAAAATTACCATTATTGTTTGAAAGACAACATTGACTTTGACATAGCATGGCAATGATTGTGAGTGCTGCATGAATACAACAACATTTAAGCTGTAGTGTTTGAACCCCTCACTGCAACTGACTGGTTGACACTGGTGAATAATTTTTTCTCACAATTTTTACTCTTGCCATTTTTGTGCAGTTATAGGGATCTGGTGTTTACCCTGAAGACAAATGGCACAGACATACACATAACCTTAACACCGGTCAGTCTCAGGGTAGGGAAGAGTGTCTACAGCAGTGCTTGGGGATGTATCGAATTGGGAGAGAAGTAAGGATATGAATAAGCATGAATTCATCATATTCTCAACTTCAGAAATCGGTACATGTTCTATGAAATATAACGTCATTTCATTACTTTGTCTTCCATTATCCAGAGCAACTTACATTTAATACAATCCAGGCAAGTTTATATTATGGCCCTTGCTCAGAGGCCTAACAGTGGCAGATTGGCAGAGGTGGGTTTTGAACCTATATTCAAAATGTTTTGCTGGCATAGGACTAAAATTACCTGGATTCTGGCACTGCAGTACTACTATGCACCACCCCTTCATGTTCAACTTTTACCAAATTTACACTCTGTGTGAGGTTTTGGTCCCAGAGTCTATTTTCCCCAGAAGTCTGCTGCACAAAGTGCAATTTTGCTCACAAAAATGCTCTTAAAAGTTCAGTGTGACCATGGCTTAATAAAGGACAATATAAATACTTATACCAGGGCAACTTAGGCTACCACAGCTTTATCGCTGCTGCTCTCATGATCCACAACACAAATAATAACTCTGAGTTGGTTGCCAATTGGTGGCCTTTCTTCAACTAAGGTTAGTGGGAACATTCAGTAAGCCTACAAATCGTTCACATATGGTATATATTTTGATTATTGGATAGTTTTCTGTAAGGCAGCATCATCTCACCTGGATACACATTGTATTTTTTAGTGATTAGAGCATAGTTACATTTCCCATATCTTTTACACTGAAAAACCGGTAAGATCAGAATAGTAAAAGTAGGTAATTTGCTATTACTTTACAGTAATTCCATCCCATTATGGTTATCCAGAGTCATATCAACACAGACAAACAAGTTGGGACTGTTTAGCAAGATGGAAAAGTGAGATACTTTACCAGCATTAAGTTGGAAAAAAACATGGAGAGACTGCATTCCACATTTGATCAGCTAGCTGAGATGACCTTGGTGAACTAGCCATTCCATAATCCTAAACAAACATGGAGTCTCATGTCTCACAGCACTCTCCAGCATTCCTTTTCATGTCTGCGTCTGAGCCGCAGCATTTCTTAGCCAAACCGTTTTCAAAGCTGTTTGGGTCTTTAAGGCCAAACAGGAATTCATGAGAGTGGTGTTTTGCTCGAGAACAAGTATGTATTAGTTTCACGAGTCTACTCTGTTGGTGCATCTGTGCTGGGAAATTTGATCCAAAGTAAAAACGTAGCTGCAGGCTACAACTCGGTGCCTGAGCTCAACCCACAATAGAAAAGAGTTAGATAGGCAAACACTGGCAAAATCGAGGAAAGGGGTGATGAGCAGCCTTTTGTATCAGGTCTCTAAAGAGCTTGCTTTTAAGAGAGTAATTCTTTTAAAGTTGCAATAGGCTTCTCGTGTTTCTGAGTACCTCAACACCCTAGATTATGTGCGGGCCCCATCCTTTACGTTTAGTGTTACAGATATCCCAAAATAAGAGCATTTAAAGGAATATCGTTTCAACCAAATCAAATCTAATTAATTTGTAGTGCATGGGTGATTATCATTGACAAGTCTTTCAACAAATTAACATGTTCTAAAGATCGGACAACTCAAAAGTAACTGTTAATAAAAACCTCAGGGCTTGTTGAATATTTACCACTCGTCTCAAACACTAAACGTCTAATGAGGCAAATGTAAGTCAGTTTTACCAATGCTACAATTCTATTTAGTTTAGTTATACAAATGATATTTAGTTTTAACCATTTTCTTCTGGCCTACCAGCAGCGTTAGCTGAGTGGTTAACATTCAGTGGTTAATCAGAAGGTTGCAAGAAATCTCTGCTTTGTCATACTGCCACTGTTGGAACCCATGTAGCAACTGCAGGAGAAACTGCTAAATAATGAAATGTATTAAATAGTTTATACACTAATACAAACAATATTTTTTTATACAATAAAGCCACAAATCATAACTTGGAAATAATAGTTCCATACCTAATTAATAAACATTAGAGCTTAATTTATAAATGACTTCCGAATGTTAACCACGCTATCCAAATTCTCACTATAATGTTTAATACAACGTGACCAATTAACCTAGCACATGTCTTTGGAATATGGAAGGAAACCAGAGAATTCAGAGTAAACCCACGGGAACACATGGAGGACAAGCAAACTCCACGCAGTCCAAGGTAAAAACTGAACCAGAGATACCTATGAGGTGAGCATGCTACCTGCATGAGCCACCCTAGATACATTTGGATAGCAAGGTAATACCTTTAACAATTTATTTTTAAAAAATGTTTTTGTTTTATGTTATTTAATTTCCTATCATATTTAAATTCTTTCATAGTTTATTTTCTATGTCTCATTAAAGCACTGCCTGTGGTAATCACATATACACTACAGATTTAGTAGCTAGAGTTGAATAAAAGGTGAGGTTGACTGCTCTATAAGATGTACTGTATTTTTATCCATTCACATTCATTTGTTTACTTTACAAGTTGGTATGCATCACCTGGCTTCGAGCAGCTGGGTAAGCAAATACTAATCTCCTTTGTTTGATGAGCTATATCTCTCACCTGAAGATATTGAAGTGTTCATTCATACAGTAAGCCAATTGTATAGTAGACACTGCTGTACAACCCTGTGTTATATTTCAGCAGCTCTTTGATCCTCTCTACACCAATGCTGTAGTCTCAGCTATAGTCTCATTTTCATCCACACACACACAAAACAAACAAACTCACACAGACCTGACTGAACCACCAACGTGAGGCTATGATTCTGAATAGATTTTTAGTATAGGAAAGACTATTCAATTGTGTGTGCACTGCTAGTGCATAGAACAGCTGTGGGTGCGTTTGTGTAAAGCTCCGTGCCTTTCAGCTGCTGATTCATGTGGTTGGAGTGTTTGTGTGGGGGGGAAATGGCATTTCATGCCAGGGAGGTACTTATCAGTGCATCTGTGAGCCGCCAAGACGTCACAAGGTCTAGTTACACAGGAGCAGCTACATAGGATCAGGTTTATGTCTGAAATAAACTTGACGCATGAAGCCAGATGGGGTAAAATCAAGGAATACATGAATTACTGCTCTATTTCCTCCCAGCTTGTTGAGGTGGCATGTGTCTCTTTGCTTTGTATAAGTTTTATGCATAACTCAGAATGGCACCTCCATGCTTGGAGTTTTGAATCAAGACCTTGGAGTATGTGGCAAAGACAGCCGACTGGCAGCAGGCCTAATTTACAAGCCTTTCAGTAGCCTGGCCTCTAAGCCAGCCAGGGTCCTCCAGTTGTGTGTGGGCCATCAAGCCAGCAGCAGTTAAACAACAGCAGAAGCTGTTTCATGACAGGGCACATTGGTATACTTGGGGCATGCCCTGAAAAAGTAAGAGATGGCAAGTCTACAATCCTGGATTGTACCATGGACTGTTGCTCGAAGCGATGTGTTTAAATGTGTGTATGTGTGTGGGAGTAAATGGAACAGAGGACACAGACAAACAGAGGAAAAGAGTGTTTTTCTTGTGGTAATAGGCCCTGTAGTCCACCTCAGCGACATATTAGACTGCATGGAGACCTAGTGATTATAGACCACCAGTAAACCAACCACTGTTTAAAGGCATGTTACAATTATAGCATAAGGCTTAAACACATTTGGGGTGGAATATGCCTAATTCTAAGACCCACTTTAACCATATTGTTAACCTTCTAATGACTGGCAATGACTTGTTTTTCCTAGAAAACCAGCCTTTGCTGTTTTCTAAAGCTCTTTCCACTAGTTCAGTGATTCTCACCACGAACTAGAGTTTTACAAATAGTTAATGAACCTGTTGGAATTAATTGAATTCAGGGGTGTTTTACCAACCAAATGTAACTATCTTCAGTAGTTTTTTGTATAGTATGTTTTACAACAGACAAACTAGCCAAGAATTCAAATGAGCAAGCTAGAGGCAACAGCATTGTGTTGATTGCTAGGGATGTAGGTTGCTGATATCTCGTGATCCATCCTGGATGTATTACCTTTTGGTTCTACAATTTCTAGCTATGCTTTTATAGATAGTGCTGGAGTCACATGCTACACTTGGTACTAATGGTACAAATATGTCCTGTTAGTAGACGGTGTTCTACATATTCTGTTTTCTTTATATATTACGTGCCTACAAAACCTTTTTAACTTGTCACTGTAGCCCTGTGCTTGCTCATTTAGGTACTTTGGGCCTAGATTTTTTTAAAGCTTCCCAGAGACAATGCTCTACTGTAAAAATAGCTATAGAAATACATTTGACAATTAATCCAAACTGAACAACATATATTTTTTGACACTACTAGGATTGACTTTCCAGCTGCATGTGTTATATTTTTTATTTTACTATAATTATTATAAAATGTAATACTAAAGAGTTATTTGGTGAAGCTCAATTTTATTTAATATTTAATTATTATTTATTTTGGTTGCTTGCTGCTTGGTTGCTGCTTGGCTACCGTAATCTAATTGATTGTGTTCTAGTATATGAGAAATTTATTGGAAAAGCACCACAAAAATATTAAAGTTTGGATTAACTTTGTTTAAAAAAACAACATTTAGAACCTTTGTTTAATCAAAAAAAGTTATTTTGATTGAAATGTCATGTTTGTAGAAAGCAGGCACTGGGCACATAGACCAAAACCTCATCCCAACTGAAATGTCTGGTGAAGGGAGAATCATGGTTTGGGGTTTCTCTGCTGATGCAAGCCCTGGATAGTTTATAGTCATTCAGTCAAGTAAAAAGATTATTGACAGGGTGCCCACTGGTCCTAAAACATCTTAATTAGTCAGAAAATAATCTTGACCTCACAGCACAAACATGTATTATGAGGCTGGTTGCTCGTGCCATGCAGGGGTGTGTGGATAAGTTAACATTTGCTCGCACAGACACATCAACATGAATACATGTACGTTCAACCCTAAGTTGCTGGAGAACAGTTAATACTCTTCTTTACCAACAGCTCTAAAGCCACTGCCAAAAACATTTAAACACTGCACTATGAAACCAATCAAAGCAGTTGATTTGCATATGCAGAGTTAAAGGCAGAGAAGCTATTACTAAAGCTAATCAGTTTTTTTAATTGGCGACTTATTCTTGCCAGTTTTCACAAATAGACCTACTTTGCCGTCTGCCACGGCTCTGAGAGAACATTAACAGCTGTCATCAGCAGCAGCAGCAGCATCTGACATTGGCTCAGTTTGTGGTTTGATGGCAGCACTCAAGGAAAAGGTAATTTGGATTTAAGAACAGTGACAGGCCACCCCTCATTCACGTCCAGTGATGGAATCAAATATGAATATATAAAGTTAACATATAATAATCATAATAATAATAATAGCAGTTTATAATCCATATTCTGTGTTAATGTGGATGTTTGTGTGTAAGGATAAAATAGTAAATATGCCAATGTTACATGCCAAGTGCTATACATTTAAAGGGTGAACTATCTGACATTTGTAGTGATAAGACTTACTTCAGTACTGCAATAGGTTTAATAATTTAAAAAACTCTATACATAATTTTATAAGCCAGTTATCTTGATGTAAACTATAGCATTATATTTATTCGATTTGGTTAAAGATCTCCATATTACATTTCTGCTGTTTTTCCAAGAGAAGATATTATAGTGTTGGTACTTTTTTACATGGGACAACATTTTCTTCTTTGATATTCGTGCATGCTGAATCCAAATAAGATTTCAGAATGTGTCTATCACCCAGAGTTTTCTTGTTATAGTGTATTGGTTTATTATTATTTAATGTACCAGTTAATGTACCAGTGCTCTACGGCATTTGTAACAACACAATTAACAAACAAAACCTTTAAATGTTTGTGAAGTGCAACAGGTTCTTTCTAAAAGCACAGGCTTAGATAAATGAGTCAGGTAAAACACGACTGGACATGTTATGGCATGCAAACAGTGCCCACTCTTAAATAGCAGTTTCTTGATGTTTCTATTTGACTATTTATGTGTTACATTGATACCACATCTAAGAAACTACCAATGCT
The DNA here is from genome assembly GCA_034780255.1 of Parotocinclus maculicauda. NCBI lineage: Eukaryota > Metazoa > Chordata > Actinopteri > Siluriformes > Loricariidae > Parotocinclus > Parotocinclus maculicauda. The sequence continues at coordinate 381 of JAUZSU010171408.1, read as the reverse complement.
AAGAAACTATGCAAATAGTATTTGTAAGTGTAAATGTGCAAAAAATATTTTGACACATCTGCAGGGATTCACATTCAAATCCCAAAAACATTCTCAATCCCTTATAAAAATTCTAAAATAGTTAATTTGGTAAAATGAATAACCTTTATAAAGGCTGGGCCCCCTATAGCTGCTGTGTCACATGTGCCAGGCTTGACACAGCATGAGGTTAATGCAAAACATTTTCTCCCATTTCTAAATACATTTTTAAAATAATGTTTCAGATTGCCACTGCTGCTTCACAAATATAAATGGTATTTACATAAATAAAATAAAATGTATCAGCATATATATATATATATATATATATATATATATATATATAACTAAAAAGTCACAGAT
>JAUZSU010171397.1:0-13133 GCA_034780255.1 Parotocinclus maculicauda | reverse complement strand
TAAGTGAACCTTAAATTACACAGCCAGACTCGAGATCGCTCTCTTGGCCTTCTCTAATTCAGCGTACAGCGGGATTGCAGGAGGATAGGATCGCCGATCGGCTTTGTTCCATTATATATCTCACAGACTACTTTTTACACTTAATAAAGTGTTTTTGATAAGAACTTCCTGGATTCTATGACTGCTTCTTCAGAGCCTTCTAGAACAAAAGATTCGTCTAATAGCAGTGAGATGGATCTGAATTGTTCCAGCTTGGCTGAGCCTTGCTGTCTTCTAACCCAAACCTTTCTGCAGCATAACTGACAATTATGGTGGTCATAGTCTTGAGACATTGGTCTGTGTCCCCCTTTGCTGTCGCTGAGATGATATCTGACATATCATGGTCGAATTGAGTCCACACGTTATGCTGGCTTGCTGTTGGCCACTTGATCCGGTACTGTTGGACTACTTTGCTCCGCACTGGAGAGTTAGGTGCTTGGAGGTTCTGGGCTCTCCTGCATCTCACCAGAGGTTCCCTCTGTGCGCTGCGCTGTGCGCACCTGCACTAAGCATTTCATCTTGGCCTGATGGATTTTTAGGCCATGCATGTTCTTACAGACCTTACCGCACATGCATCTTGATGTCATCGTTGTCGTCTCACCGTTAGCCAAGGTCATCATCTTAAGGTCCATCCTATTGGTGTTCTCACCCCCCCCCCTCTCAGGTTCCCCTGGGGGTATGGCTTTATGAGTGTCTCTGTAGCTTATTTGGGTTCTTCCTCTTAGAAGGTGCAAGTTGGGATGCTACCGCTTCCTGCCCCGGTTGCCGTCTTTCTGTGCTGTGAACTGTCTTTCCAGTTGTCACCAATCTATTCTCGGTGGTCACCCAGTCTTTCCTGGGGGTCACTGGATAAACCAGACTAAATACTGAATACAAAGTTTATATTTCTGAACATTAAATATATTGTCTTTGTAGTGTATTAAATTGAAAATGGGTTGAAAAGGATTTGCAAATCATTGTATTCTGTTTTTATTTATGTTTTGCACAACATCCCAACTTCATTGGAATTGAGGTTGTGCATTTAAATCAAAACCTTTTATGTTCACAGGGGTGTTTCAGGTCTTTAAAAATGTGCATTGGTGGCAAATTAATACAAGTTCAGTTTCAACGATGCCCAGAACAGTCCAGGAGGTTAAGACGAAGTGGTTTGATATTAAGCTTGAATAAAAAAAACAACCCAAACGGATCAGTCAGGTTCTCAACCAGCAGTTTTAGTCATCAAGCCCATCTGTTGCAGATGAACAAATTTGTTTGGTATTATTATCTGTGTTAGGTATTATTTCTGGTGCTGATAATGATCCTACAACCTACTACCTCAAATCAGAAAAGTTTGGTCGGAAGAAATATTATTTATTTTTAATTTATCTTATATTAAATAATTGCAGTACTCCTTACAAGTACTTTGACTTTTATATCATTACAGACAGTAGAAACCCAGGATATTTAATGTTTTGTCTGATCAACATTTTATTTCTTAATAAACATCCATTACTGAATTTTTGAGACAGTTAAATAATCTATTTGCAAATAATCTATTGATTACTGAAACAATTCAGATTTTGACTCACTCAGTTACCAAGTAACGCTCTTGTAGCTATCAGCCTTTAAATCTAGCTTAAGGTTGTTTTATGCATTTGCCAACTAACAAAGATGACAATGATGCTGAATATCTTATTTAAAACATCACTGTTCATGTACTTTGCATGAGTCTCCATTAACTATTGACTATTAAATTAATTAATTCAAATTGCATTATTTTGCCAAACTTTAAATTATTTTATTCATTAGTTTTCTTAATCACTTGACAACACTAGACAGGGTGCCAATCCATCGTAGGGCACGCACACACACACACACACACACACACACACACACACACACACACACACACACACACACACACACTAATCTAACACGCATTTAACACAAAGGGCACTATAGAAACACTAGTTAGCAAAACACACATATCTTTGGAATGTGGAGAGAAGCTGTAGTACTTGGAGCAATCCTCCAGAGACACAGGGAGAACATGCTAACTCCACACAGTTTCAAGGTCAGGATTCAACTAAGGTAATGCAACTATACTAAGTAATACTTAATAATATAATATGAAAGAATACTAAATAATCTGAAGCATTCATTTCAATTTTCTAAATGCAACAGTTTTATAACTCTATAAGTTATTAAAATATATGTTATCTTTTTGTTTCAAATGACCTCAAGTCTAAGTATTTGGTTTTATAGCCGACTCATTTTACAAGCAGAGGATTTTCCAAAAGGGGGAGCTGCTTAGACTCAAGTAGTTCTGGTGTGTAGTTCTTTAGGAAGGCAGAGCGCCAGGGGTGGAACAGCTGTACCTACACTGTGTTAAGGCAATATGTCAGCAGTGATTTTTTAAATAGTTTGCCTTTCCCTTACAGGAGATAAGAAGTACATTATGGGTGCCAATGTCTCCACTGTTGATGCTGCTGTATTTGGCCATCTTGCCCAAGCGATGTGGACATTACCCGGCACTCGGCCAGAGCAACTCATGAAGGGTAAACTTACAGATCTTTATTAATTGTTAGGCAAGTAGGCAAAGAGTTTCAAAAGTGTTAATATAATGTCCTTTTGGAAATTGAAGATAGCACAGTGGCTTGGTGGGTAGCACCGCTGCCACACAGCAAGAAGGTCCTGAGTTCAATCACAGGGAGGATTTATTTCCATTTCATTTCCCATTTCATTTTGTGAGTAGTGTATTTGATAAAACAAAGCTAGGAATCTGAACACTGAAAATTCAGAATCTCTGCAGATTGTCAGATCAGTTAGATCGCTTCATTTGATAGAGAACGTGGCTGCCTTGCACAAAGCCCTAACTGGACCATTTCCAGTTTCTTCTAAGATTAATTTGAATGCTAACAACTAAACATTTTTATTTAATAGAATAAATTAAATCAATGTTTGACCTCACCTCTATGTTTAAAAATGTTGTGGAACTCATAGAAGAGTGGAAGCTGTTGTAGAAGTTGTGTTTTTGGTTACTATTTCTGTAAGTGCCCAGGATGTTTTTGCGATATAGCATATATTTTAATGGTGCTTTAAATTTTGTAAACTCTTTAAAATTATCTGTATTTATGCATTATTATGACATAAAGCATTGCCAGATTTTCACACAAGTCCAAAACGCAACCCACTATTACACTGCTCACAAACATTAGGATATTTAATTATGGGATATTTCATTTTGAAGTACGAGTCCCTTTCATCTTTGGTCCGGAGCACACAGCCTTTCTTTCAAAAAAGATATGAAATACTAATTCATTTGACCACAATACACGTTTTGACTGTATGAGGGTTCATCCCAGATGCCTCCCAGTCGAGGAACATGGTTATCGTGAGGCTTCTTTTTTGCACAGATACATTTTAAATGGCATTTGCGAATGTAACCCCATATTGTACTGCTTTGACAAAGTAATCCCTTGCCCATGTGGTCATATCAGCTATTGATGAATGGCAGTTCTTGATGCAGTACCGTCATCAGCACCAGGCATCGGAAATCACAGGTCTTCAGTTTAAGTATCACAGCAAGAAAGTCATGAGTTTTCCTGTCCTCCCCATGTCAGCGTGGGTTTACTATTATTATAATCTATATATTATGTTGTATTATATTATTATAATTATACATGTACAAAGCGGATTCCAAAAAAGTTGGGACACCAAACAAATTGTGAATGAAAACTGAATGCAATGATGTGAAGATGGCAAATGTCAATATTTTATTCAGAATAGAACATAGATGACAGATCAAAAGTTTAATCTGAGTAAATGTAACTTTTTAAAGGAAAAATATGTTGCTTCAAAATTTCACAGTGCATTCCTATTTCTAAACTTGAGAAACTGGTCTCCTCTGTCCCCAGACATCTGTTGAGTGTTGTAAGAAGAAGGGTGGATGCCACACAGTGGTAAAAATGGCCTTGTCCCAACTTTTTTGGGATTTGTTGATTCCATGAAATTTGGAAACAACATATTTTTCCCTTAAAATGATACATTCTCTCAGTTTAAATTTTTATTCTGTGATTTGTGTTCTATTCTGAATAAAATATTAGATGTTGGCAACTCCACATAATTGCATTCAGTTTTTATTCACAATTTGTTTAGTGTCCCAACTTTTCTGAAATCCGGTTTGTATTACTTTATCAATATTCACCCCTTAAGTGGTGCAGCAGTCTACTATGCTACCCCAACAATGCAAGATCCCAGGCTTGAGTCCGAGTGGTGCTGTCAAGCTGAGTCTGCTACTACGTGTAGACACAGTTGGCTGTGAGAGAGAAGGCCAGTTGGAAATCACTCTCCAGTGCTGCATCAATGACCCGTACAAAGCTCTGCCATTGTAGGCATCCTGTCCAGGGTATGCTTAAGTCTGTGTTCTCTGTTCTCTGGGGACAGACTTCTGGATTCCCAGGACCATGTCCAGAAAAGAGTGGGGTTTAGTATGTTTAATATGCAATATCTCCAAATTATCTGTTCAAAAAGCAAATGCTTGAGGTGAAGTAATATTATACAGGGTGAGTCAAAAGTCACCGGACACCCTTTTATTTCAAAAACACAAGTGAAAATATCGGAATACCCCAGTAAGTAATGGGCGAGGGAGCCTATCTTTTAGGCTATGTCCAGAACATGGCATCAGCCTAAAAGCCGCCATTTTTTATCAAAGGCAAGTTTTACCAATGGGAAGGTGTTCATGCAGCATATCAAAGCATCCCAGAATTGTATCAGAAATCAATTGCAGCAGTTCCATGACTTTTGACTCACCCTGCATAAATAAAGTTATGCACCTCAAACATTTACTTTCTGAACGGATAATTTTGAGATATTGCATATAAAAAGTTGTATCCTGGAAAATACAGTGCTCACAAAACTTTAGGGATATTTTATTACTGGATATTTCATTTTAAGCAGTATATGTCTGTACAGCATGTTTTATTGTATTTTATATATAAAACATTTCAAACAATACAGAGCTCTACAAACATTTTGTCTAGTCCACAAATTATCAATATTAAGATGACACTGAAAAAGAAACCCGCTCTAAGATAAATAGTCAGAAACCCCTAAGAGAAATCAGGTTCAAAGGTGCAATCTATCGTCCGCTGGGTGTAGCGTACATATGATTCCAAAATTGATAGACATTGCTCTACAGATAAATATAATCAATATTCAATATTCTGAATCAATATTCGGTTTATCTGCCAGGTGTGATTTCCGTTGTTGTGTTTGCAGCTGTTTATAGACCAGCATGTAGTTAGCACTAAGCTTCCTGCTACTAGTCATCAATAAGCAGCAGAGTTCATCTTAAAGGCATTTTTGCTATAGTCGGGACTTCAATTAAGCCATTCTGAAAAGTGCACTTCCTTGCTTTTACCAACATGTCCCAGGAGAGATCAAACCACTGTGGACCATGTTTATAGCAACATTAGTAATCAATACAAAGTCTCTGCCTCCCCCACTTAGGCCAGTTTGACCACCTTTCTCTGTTTTCACTCCAGCATACAGATCTCTCATTAGCAGAATAAGTACCCATTTCTACACACAATGCTGTGACAATAGTGTTAATGTTGACAGACATATACTGTCTTTACCCAAGAACAAACCATGCTGACCACAGAACTACCGCTGAGAGGATTCAGGTCTGACAAAAGAGAACTATACTGTGTGACCATGTCCAACATGCTGAGAGCCGTCAATAGTGCGAAGGTGGCCTATAACGCGCAAATAAAAGGCTATTTCAGTGGTGAGAACCATGAGTACAAATGTCAAGGGATGCAACATGTCAGAGACTTTCACTAACTAAAAGCAACAAACACTTTTTCAACATTGTGGTTGACGTGGCAGACACTGGGTCAGTACTGTGGCCAGCTGCCAACAGCTTGCCACTCACTGTCAGAACAGGAAATGTCAGAACAGAGCTCTGCAATACCAATCCAAGGATGGCTTTTTTTGCAGTCGGCTTTCCAGGAAAGGTATGTAAGTTTTGCGTGGATCAACTGATCCAGAGATGTCTACAAACACTCTAACCTCACCACACTTAAGCCTCTCTTTGTCACAGTGAATTGTCTTAAAATGGAAATATGCTTAATTTCCTGGCATTTACTGGTCCCCATAAATCACTGTCTTAATGACTACAGATCAATGGCAATAATCTATATTGTACTTAAGTGCTTATGGTTGGTTCTTAAACACAATCAAATCTGCTTAAAAGCTAACAGGTCAACAGAGGATGCAGCATTCTTACATTTACTTCTTTTATTTCATTGCAAACAGTATGAACCCAGTATGTACTGCTCACAGTATATACAAAATAATGAAATATCCCCTACTTTTTGTGAGCAATGTATTTTATGTTCTGTCTGGTCAGCTTCATTAATTTGCTAATAATCTTTGCTACATTTCAGTCCTAAAATGTAAGAAAGCTTGTATGGTGGCTAGTAATGAGATACAAAATAATGTGATTTCAAACAGGCAATGTCAACAGGTGATTATAATCATGATGTGGATAGTTTCATTGATACAAATACTGTATCCATGAAAGGCTTTGGGAATAAAAGACAAAAGGGATTTACATATTCCTCCCTCTACAGCGCTTAATGTCAATAACATTTCAAGGAATATGTAGGAATTGTAGTTTATAAAGTGCAAGAGTGCAAGTCTAAGCAAGACCCTCATGTTGTGCCCAACTAAAATGATAGTGGTTTGCTGGGCAGAACTACAGGACATACCACACAAATTTACTATGGGTGCTACATTTCCCCAGCATCTTTCACTAAAGCTTTCATTTTTCTCAGGGTGTAGTGGACATTAGCAAAAATTTAATAGAAGGTAAGCCACACCACAGGCAAGGTAAAGAGTGAGTTCAACTTAAATAAAATAAAATATTAATTTGTTCTTCATTTATCAACCATGGTACAGTAATGCCACTGTATTAAAATAAATTAATAATACAGTAATTCCCCTTGTAATGACTTTTATGGTGTGGCGTACTCCAGAACGGAATATAAAATATACTCATCCATCCATGGAAGGATCACATGGGAAGGTAATATGAAGTTCAGAGATGATATATTGAACATGAAAAGGCATTGAGTCACATTGAGTCACAAACACTCAGATATCTCAGTTGGAAAACAACATGCAGGCTAAAACCTGCTACCGTATATCATGCATGCTTCTCTCCTCTCTCTCGTACACACTCGTTCTCCTCTGCGCATGCGCTATGCACCTAGCTCTTAATGTGACCTTTACACCCTGTAAAGGTGATCTGCCACTTTAATTTCAGTAAAATGTTGCAGTTGTGTGTGAATTACAATATAAAATGTACTATGTACAAAGCAAATAAATTCCACTGTGGGACTCTAAAAATGTTCTTATCTACAAATGGGGTTAGAAATGAGAACCACTCACTTAATCTATTTAATTGTTAACAGGCTTATGTTTTATGCACAGTTGTGTCCCTCTAAATTCTCTGTGTGCCCCAGTACAACAAGTAGTCTAGAGTGTGTGGCTGATAAGCAGGTGAGAGCCATCAAGTCTGCCCAGAAAGTCATTAACACATAACTGACTTCACTGGATAACATCTACAGCACCCTGTGTTTTCACACCTTCTACAAGCTTATTAGTGACACAACTCACCCAGGTCATCACCTTTTCACCTTGCTACCCTCTGGAATGCATTACAGGTTCATCATAAACATTCCTAAACAGACTCTACCCCAGTGCCATCAATAAGCTGAATGCTATCCATGGATTTTTGCCTTACTAACACCCTCCTCACATACTTAACCATCGTTTTCTCTCTACTACCTCACTGCTTGCTGTCCACCTAACTATGAGTGTAAATCTGAATGTAAAACAATGGTAAGCTGAAATAATGTCAATGTTCACTGGGTGAAATAAAAGTAATTTGATATTATTTGTGTTATAAGAATGCATGGATGTAAAACAAAGTAACCTTCCCACCCACGAAACAAAAAAAACTTACTCACCTCCCCCAGTAACGCACTGTTTTCAGTACCATGGACAGCCACTCGCTTTTATTATCAGCTTTAATCCTTGCACAGTGATCGTAGAACTTTTATTTGCCAGTTTTATTTGCGTATTTGGAGCGCGCGCTTAAACTTTATCTCTGGGTGTATAGGATTATTCTTTACTGCTAACCTCGTTGGCAAATTATATCTGTGAATCCCTGTGCGCATAAGAGGGTGTAATAAACGTCTGAGAGGACATCCTGGTAGAATAGGGAGCGGTAGGAGAAAGCTGACTGTGTCGCATTCCAGACAGTCGGAGTTGAAAGCTGAGTGAGAGTGGACGCACATACTGGCTGATGTGCGCTCGCTGCGCGCTGGAGGGATGCAAGAGCGGGAGGGAGTGTGTTCCTCTCGGTCTTCACCACTCAGCCCTGCAAAAGTGGATGGCGGGAGAAGGACATGAAGGAAATCGCTATCTTTGAGCTGGATTCGGGCGGCAGTAACCGCAGAAGCAGCGCACCCTACCCATCAATTATTAATCCGTACGGCGGGAAGCGGCGGGAAAGGCAAAGACACGGCACGCGTCTCCGTACATTCTGCGTTCTCCGAGTCATGTCCCATTGCGAGGGCGCTTCGAGAAGGACTGGCGAAGAGGACCAGGGAGGATGAAGGAGGCAAACGAGACAGAGGGGGATTATCATGAAGCTGAGTGGGAAAGGAGCGTGCGCCGTGGTCTCCAGCAGCCTGCTGCTGGCGTGCGCCGTGAGCGCGGCGGTGGTGGGCTTCGAGTGCCTGTCTCTGGGAGCCAAAGTAAAGACGCACTTCCAGCTCAGCGCGGCCGCCGGAGCCTTTTACTCGGGAATCTTGCTCGGACTCGGACAGGCACTACTGGCTATGGCTCTGCTCTGTTGTAAGGGCAAACCGGCCTGTCGCAATTTATTCCTCTTCGGGCTGCTGGTGTTCCTACTCGGCGTGCTCACAGCCTTCTCTGGAGCAGTGGTGGATGGGGACGCGGTGTCACTGGTGGAACGGAAATACTCGCGCTATTGCCCGAACACGGCGGATGTACCGGCTGCGTGCGGGCGCCTAAAGGATTACCAGCGCGGCCTGGTCGTTTCTGCTGTGCTTAACGCACTCGAGTGCTTGCTCGGACTCGTCAACCTGGTGGTGATCAAGCGCTACCAGGCCGAGCAGTACTACCGGAGGCGCCAGGTGCACAGACGCAGGTGCACTTTCCTCGCCGAGGAACGGGAACTGACAACCGCGACCGACTTTCGGACGGTTTCCTACATCAGTCTGGTAGTGTCCTGCTCGCAGACGCCTCGGAACGCTGGGGAGGCGCGCAAAAGCGGCCATCCGTCCATCGAGCTCCCGGGATACGCACCTGTCCAAACCGAGCTGGAGCACGTGTACGCGTTCTCTTACCCTCCACCAAACGATTCACCGCCGGCCTACGAGGACATATTTCCTGGAGAAGCAAGGAACAGTTAGGAGTTACAAAAGTTACAAAGCCTCCTTTCCAACGTCTGCACTGACAATCATGAGTGATTTCACCCTAAACATAAGACGCACACTTATTGAGCGCCTTTCTTTTCTAGGCCAAAAAAAGCTGATAAAGCATTGCTCGCTGTTTCGTTCAAAGTGAGCACATGCATATCTGCTACACAATAAACACAGCGAACTCCATAAATGGTAAGAGATATACATTAAGATAATAATGTACCTCTAATAGTTTTAACGTTAAAGTTTTAACGAAATTTCCACGCAGCGTTTAGTTTGGACCTCTGATTGTACTCATGTATCTTCTGCTCATGTAAGTTTGTTTTTGTCACTCCGTTGTATTGCCTACGTTTAACTCATGAATAAAACGTGTATTCACATTTCCACCAGCAACATAATCATTCGAGGTAAAATAGTGCTGCAAAATTCCTCATAAGCACAAATTAATCAGATAAAGATGACATGTAACTTGCCTACAATAGCATCGGGTAATTAGTTGCACAGTTATCTGAAAAGCACCAGATCTATTGCCTTGTGAAACCACACAGGACTTTATTGACTGCTAGTGGAAAATGCGACCTAATGGACGCATAACGATTTATGGTTCAAGAAATGCAGATAACCACAATAGCTTGTATATATGCAACAAAAAGTCAAGCTGAGGTACCAAGCTTTTAAAGTGCTTATTTGTCTAATCATCAGCATTGGAAAAATTAAGATAAACAAATGAAAGCACTGTTAAAACAACAACAAACAAAACACCATCGTGCCTTTCACTTGTTCCATTTGTTTGCTTTACTTCAGGATCTAATAAACACTCATTGGCTGCAAGGATAAGTAATTAATTAGTGGTTGTATAAGTTTTGCAATCTTGACCTGTCTGTAAAAATCTTTTTTTGGCTGCACACACTAGGATTGCCACAGTGGATCACTGCATATTAGATTTGTCACGGGTCGAACAGTGGATGTTTTTCCTGATGCACTGATGCAACCCTCTCCATTTATCCAGGCTTGGGACTGGCACTGAGGGTACACCCTTGGTGGATGGGGTTTTCCCTGTTAATATGCCACTCAACCTTCACACTACAAGCCTCACCCAGTATTGAACCCAGGCCCGCTGACATGTATCTAGCTGTCTCTACTCAATGACAAACTAAAACAGCAGTCTTGGCCATTGATTCAATTAGAGAAGAAACTAGTGATACCTACTTCTGTTTTAGAGCCTTGTCACTGCGCTGAATGCGTGAGTGATTCTGTACAAAAGCCTCAGGAAATAGGACTTTAATAGCTAAACCTCCTTGGACCCCACAGGACCAGCACTTATTAGGTACTATTTGGGTGGTGGATAATTCCCAGCTCTGCAGTGACATTGATATGTTGGTGGTGTTTTAGTGTGTGTTGTGTTGGTATAAGTGAACCAGACACAGCAGTGCTGTTGTGGTTTTTAAACACTGTTCACTTACTGTTCACTTTTTATAGAGAAATTCACCTTATTGCTTTACCTTGTAGATGTAGAGGAAGAGACAGGATATCATCTATTGCTGCACAGTTTATGTTAACCATCACTTATTCACAAGGTGCTGGTGGTTCGGCATTTTTTTGGTGGACTATTTTCAGTGTAGCAGTAATAGTGGGGTGCCTAAAAACTCCAGAAGCACTGCCGTGTCTGATCCACTCATACTAGGACAACATACAATAGCACACCACCATGTTAGTGTCTGTGCAGAGTTGAGAATGTTCTTCCAAACCAAATAATAATTGATGTGTGCTGGTAATGTGGGAGTTCTGATGATTAGAGAATAAAGTAAAGGGGGCTAACAAAGTATGAAGAGATGGACTACAGTCTGTAATTATAGAACTACAAATTTTGTATGGTAAGTGAAACTGACAAATGGACAATGAATGTAGAAACATGGAGGTGTACCAAAAAACGATTGGTCAGCATATGCAGTATGAACTAAAAGGAAAATGGTCATGGGAAGGTGAATGTTAAAAAACATCAGGGAACAGATGAGAGTTACAGTCTTCTAGCAACATTCATGGAAATGTAGTAAGATGCCTTAAATACTTTCTATTTTTTATGGACGATTCAAGGTTTCATTTGGATTTGGTAATGGATGTTAAATATGCTTAAATACAAGTGACTTGTTTTTTTAATTCCCTTCCCTATTTACTACTGAACAACCGTAATTGTATTCAGATTTTATTGTTAGAATGTGAAACCGCCACATTAATGGTATTTAATTCAAAATCTGCTACTTATTTACTTATTTGGAAAAAAAATCCAAACTATTGTTTGCTCTCTTTTACACTCTTACCCTCACAAGCAGTTTGTAGGGTCATGTCTTCAGCATACAGAATGTTTAAGAGTTTATGGGGCTGGAGAATTCCTGAATTAAAATTCATCATTACTTTATTGAGCTGACATAACATCTGTGTGACAATAACCTCACCATTTGCTGGAAGAAGCTAATTGGTTGGCCATAAATATGTCTCTCTGTGTCACACCTCTGTGATGAATTTAGAAGGTGTCTCTTCACAAGCAGATCTGCATTAATAGAACCAGTATTTTTAGGAGTACTCCAGTTTTGTACAACATGTACTGAAAAAGAGAACTTAACCTGTGTTGATGGGCCGTTTTTACATAAAACACTTTCTTGGCAAAAGTCAAAAGTCAAATAATCACTTTCTGATTATGCTTGGATATTAAACAACTCAATGAAACACACGAGTAATAAGAACTACTTTTAACTGTACTAAAAGATGAACAAAATCACACTTTGGTAAGACACTGACAACTTTTATAAAGGCGTAATAGACAGCATGCTGTCAGGCCTGTACCAAAAGGTTGTTTTAAATGAATGTAATATAATAAATATTTCTGTATATATTTAAGGGATTTAACAACAGTTGAACTGAGAGTGTTTGAATCCTTTCTAAATGAAGACAAACTCTTGGTGTCATCAGATTAGAATTTCAACTTGTGTTATTATATTGACCATAGTTATGACCTTTATGGCTTTTTTGTACACTTATAAAATGTGCTATATTAAATATACCAGGTACAATATATAGAGAAAAGTATTTGGACACCTGCTCGTGCATTCTTTCTTTCAAAACCAAGGGAATATTGGACCATGTGTTTATCCTACTTTTTTGGAGTAACTATTACCGAAAGTAGGCTATCTACTACATTTTGGAGCATTGCTATGAGGATTTGATTGCACTCCATGACAAGTGTTAGTGAAGCCATTATGTTGGATGATCACAAACTCACCTCATCCCCAATGCATACCTATATATATTGGATGGAGCACCATCATTTTAGTGTACATAGTTATTTTGGCCTGTGGGCTCAATACAGTGGGGCTTTATACCCCTCTAGCCCATGCCTGGCATTAGGCATGGTGACAATAGTTTCATGTTTATCTGCTCCAGAGAGTCCTATTCTAATGGGACTATCTTTCTCTACAAAGACTAGACAAACTGTGTGCATGTGTATGTTTGTGTTTGTGTTTGTGTGTGTGTGTGTGTTTGTGTTTGTGTTTGTGTGTGTGTGTGTGTGTGTGTGTGTGTGTGTGTGTGTGTGTGTGT
>JAUZSU010171386.1:0-13136 GCA_034780255.1 Parotocinclus maculicauda | reverse complement strand
AAGCACTTATTGTCTCTGTTATACAATGCTCTATTTCCGATTAAAGACATGGGAAATATTTTTTTTAATATCCGATTCATCGATTAATCGGGGAAAAAAATAATCGACCGATTCATCGATTATTAAAATAATCGTTAGTTGCAGCCCTAGTTGACTTGGCCTCCAAATTCCCAAGATCTCAGTCCAGTCAAGCATTTGTGGGATGTGGTGGACAAACTACTCCGATTGCTAGAGGCTCCACTCGTGATGCTAACATCATGGTGCCAGATACCACAAGCCACCTTCAAACCTATTGTGGAATCCATGCCTCGACGTAGCTGAGCTGTTGGTTGTTGGTGATTAGTGTATATATGCCAATAGAAAAAAAATAACATTCTAACCCTAGGTCTGTTCCAGTAAACATCACAGTCCCTGAACATCTCTCCAGCATCATTCTACAAACTCTCATGACCTGTTCTGTATTTGACGTATTTGATCGATTTTGTCATTAACAAATAATAACTATGATTATACTGTATAAGAAATCTTTGGCTCAAATCGTTTTTTGAATATAACAATAATAATGCCATGAATCTGAGTGGAGCAGTTAATAAGAGTGTGGCTAAGTCACAGGGTTTAAACCGTGTGTAATATTAGAAATGCTGAGCTCCCCTCCTCCCCCTATACTTTTCCACTGATGGGACTGACATGAAAGATGTGCTCATTCCTTCAGTGTGCAGACTGATCCTGATGTAATAAAGGAGCATGGAGAGGGAGAGAGAATGGAAAGTTTAGGAACACTCCATCTGGTTCCACATATGGAAAAAATATATATTTCCCCTTTATTTAAAGTGCAGTGAGTGCAACTATTGTGCTTACTACTTTATTTTTTTTTTTACAGATTATTACTGTTTGGTCACAAGTGCTTACAATCTTTAATTATTTTTATCACACGTCTGATCAAAAAGTAATTATTTTTATTTAAAAAAGATAATTTTACCATCTCATGTTATATAGGGGTTAATGTGCTATAAATGCATGCACTAAGCATATTCTTTGGCCACATATACTGCTCACAAAAATTAAGATATATTTTAAAATGAAATATCCCCAATAAAATATCCTCAAATTTTTGTGAGCAGTGAAGTTCACGTTAAAACAATTTGTACTGTACATCAAGATAAGGCTTATTTATTTGCACAGGCCCATCTCATTTAAAAGCAGAAGGTAAATCAAAGTACTTTACATATAACAGTAGAAATGAGGTCAAACACTAACTATGGTTTAAAATTTAAAATAAAGACTACTATGTAATAACAGCAGGTCTAGCCTATTTTTACAACTGTAATATGGAAATGCACTGATCAGCCAAAGCACTGATGTTTAACTAGGTGTTGTACCTCAACTTAACACTTACAAGAAAGCCTGAACCCCGAGTTTCCCAGCAGGACATTACAGAGAGCTACCAGGGGTTAGCATGGTGGGCATTCTTACCGATCTGTAAATAGGCAACCCTATGCTCATCAGTGAGCGTTTCACTCTGTGTTGTTATAAGTTCCTTCTGTAGAAAGCATTAAACATTTTTGTGACTTGTACCACAACAGCTCTTAGTATTATTTGTAATGCGCTCCCAAATCCCAAAGACCCCAAAATTGTTGATTTATTTACTGTGCTTCAGTAAGTCTTACTGTATGCTAAACAACAACTGGAACTATGCACTTTGTATCATATACAGTACTTATGAAAATGATCTTCATCAAATCACAATTAATTAACCACTTTTTGTGTCACAGCTTGAAATCAAAACTCATTAAATGTTTTAAGATTTCGCCTTACAACGTTCACGTAATAAGAAAAAAATGTTAGAATAATTAATACAAATAATTAAAACATAAACTTGGCTGGAAAAGTGATCAGTCATCTGAATGAATGCTTTGTTATAGTGATAATAGCTGGTAAATGTCTTGTTTCTCAGAAAATAATACGAAGCATAGATGTACTACAAATATAAAGCAAATTTATGTGATCTTCATAAGCCTAATAGGTTCAAAACCAAATAAGCAAATATTTACCCTAAAACATTTTTGTGTTCATACATTTATACAATACATACTACAGTTATTATACAGTTATACGTTATATACCGTTACTTAAAGAGTTCAGTACCTCCTCTTATCCTATTGAGCGTTAACAATTTGTCATAGTTCTCACTAATGCTAGTGCAGTGGCAGTGATTAGCATGGCACATGGAGGCGTTGTAACTCAGTGGTGACAGACATGGGCACACAGCCTGCCAGAGTGGCTTAGTGGAAAGGATAGGAGGGAAACCTGATAGTAAATCTCTGTTGCTAACACAGTATGGATTGCAGCGGCGCTTGGTAAAATAAAATGTGGGCAGATGGAACTAACGTAGGTAAGAGAAAGACATACAGAAAGAGAGAGATGGGGATTGAGAAGATACTAGAGAAAGCAGCAGGTGCAGAGACACTTGGCAGAGCTGAGCAGACGGAGTAAAGCCAGTCGTTCAAGCTTGTTGCAGCTGAATTCAAGGGGAAAGGAAAGCCAAACCCACACAGGTGTGTTATTTAAAGAGAATCAGAAATTTGTCAAAAACACACACACACACACACACACACACACACACACACACACACACATGCCATACCCTGTCACTGTTATCAGTATTCGTGGGTTCCTCCTGGACTGGAGTGGACACAGCAGGGTGCGGCCTGCATGTCATCAGACAACCTGGCTTCTGCTGTTAGCTTTTCAGAAAATATTTCACCAGGTGACTTACTGCCAAGCTCAAAGACGCCTTGTGATGGATAATACACTAATGTTGGGCAACGCCACACCACCTTTGGTCACCCAACTTATTGACTGCATTATAGTACACGTGGGTTCATGTTTTACCTCATGGTTTCAAGGAAACCCTGTGACTCTATGGTTAAACACATTGTTAATGTTGGGCCCATGTTTCCCACGAAAGCCCATGTTACTTATAATAATTTGTATAATTACAACATGCATTTCTTGCATTTACATACACAATAACATAACTTAAACAATAACTGTGAAGGCAATATCCTTAGCATATTTACAGGTGCTCTGTAAACAAACAGGTGCTGTGTTGCCAAAAAACATTGTCATACCTGCCTATGAATTATGTCAGGCTAAATGTGACTTTTTTACATTCTGTGGTGTAGCTAATAGAAAGGCCAAATGTGTGATTGTAGTCTGTAGAGGCATTAAAGGGAACATCTTATTTTACCTGTATTTAAAAAAATCTATATATTTCTCAAAGAATTGGTTCCAAATTCAAGGGGTACCATTTTGGTGCTGGTTGGTGCTGTTATCAGAAATATCAACATGGTAAGAATGCTTCACAGTCAGTCAGATTGCAGGAACTAACTAATCTGAACTAACTATTGTATAATAGACAATACGCCCTGACTCACTTTGGAATTCCAGTGCATTTTCAAGGTATCTGGTGGATTTATAGCAGGGTGTCCACAAACTTTTTTCAATATTACTCCATGTACAAATGGACGGTTTGGGTAACCTATATAATCCACCCCCTCCTTGTGACCTTGCGTGTAAATTAGCTCCAAGCCACTGTACACAGGGTAAGATTTAAGAAAATACATATATACCCATGATGATAATGAAGTCCATATTTGCAGTAACTGTAACATTGTGAAACAGGCATGTTGGGGCATAATGTATGTCATAATAAACTTTAAGGATACCTTTACATCACTCAACCCTGGTTATTCTGTTTAATGTAATTTTAACAATTTAGTAATTTTCATATTTTTTCAGTGCCGCTATTCGTTAAATAGCTGTACAATGAGTATGGCCTTTATAACAAAGTTCAAGGCAGCATTTCACATTGTTTATATTTATTCTTACTTTTGGTATATACATATCAATGTAATGAAATAGAACCTGAATCAATTATCTCAAAATCTTGGAAAAAATGTACCAATACCTCATCAAGTATGGAGTGCTGGTAATCTAAAAGGGACAACATTTAAATAATCATTGTCATGATAAACAATAAAATATTATCGTTGGGTCATTTGCCCTCTGCTGTAATAGTAAGGGTACAGTAATCATATGGCTTGGGTTTTTGGCTCAAACTCATGGAAGTAAGATGATGAAGCATTTAGACACAGTTGTATTTGGTGATGGACAATGTGCTGCAGATACATCACATAGAAATTGGGTTTTAAAGAACTGCATGTGACATGGTGAGTGGTTAGTGGATAGTGCTGTCACTTCACAACTTCAAGGTTTCTTTCCTGGCCCCACTACTGCTTGAGTAGGGTTTGCAAATTCTCCCTGTGTCTGTGTGGGTTTCCTCCCATATGCCTAAAATATGAGGTAGGTCAACTGGCATCTCTAAAGCGTCCCATTGCAAATGAGTGTGTGCATGTGCCCTGTGATGGACTGGTGGGTTTAGGATTGATTCCTGCCTTTCAAGCTGGTTCTTCCCTTAAAATAATGAACTATATAATAGACAATAATAGCTGACTCACTTTTGGCATTCCAGTGCACTTTCAATGTGTATGGTGGATTTGAGTTGATGTATTTCGAGGTTCGTGGAAGCCAGTCAAGTTCTAAATCAAAGATATGAAATTCTCTGTAAAATTTGTTTATGGACAGCAGTGCAGAAAGTTGATTAACTGACTTAATGGAAGCGAAAACCTATAAATGTGTTGTACTGGTAGTCACTGGGGTGTTCAGTATAACACATTTGCACACATGTTGCCACTGCGTGGCTATGGAGAATCCAGAAATGAATACTTTATTAGGAATGTGCTATAAGTTAACACCAAAAATGAGCATCCAGAGGTGAAAATGACAAGAAAAAACTCCCAAGGAGAATTAAAGCCAATGATAAACAAGAACAAAATGAAGAAGTGAAGAAATAAAGTGAATAAATCAAAGAATCCCTTGGTGTGACTGTAAAAAAATATATAATTCAAAAGAGCCTAAGTTTTTACTCATACTTTGTTAGACAATGTAAGAAAATAACTGTACTAAAATGCCAATCACTCTCCAGTTCTGACAATACTGCCAGTTTAATATTACATGAGATATTAAGTTAAATGAAGTTGGAGATGTAATTAGTTGAGTTTGGGTAAGATAGGTAATAAATGAAGTAAAGTGGTGTTTGGAGAAGTCACACCGTCTCCAAATTTCCAAACAACCTTGACATGGCAAAAGATAACTAAAGTTATGATTACAGCAGATATGCAAATAAGATACTTATGTTGATATTTGATACTTGCTTATGTGTGATTAGCTATTAAAAAATCCTAAGAGAAAATAATTAGTTAAGACAGTGAAATCATTTATGGACTGAGGAAGTCATGTGGAGCTCACCAGTATAAACTGTGCTGCTATATTTTGCAAACTAAAGACAACTATACTGAACCAGTCCTGCACTGAGAAAATAATTGAAATTGTTATTAAATTTAGTTACGTTTAATGACTGGGAAATACAGCACTGTGCAAAAGACTTTAGATTAGATATACCTTTGTTTTAGCATTGGTATAATGGCCATATATAATTATTTCTCAGTCTCTTTATAATAATACAAACATAAAAATACAGGACATGTTTGCAATGTTTAGATACTTAAATAAATCAGAACAAACAGCTCCTATAGGGTACAGTGGTAAGTATGTATTGTAACCTTTCCTTACAGATGAACAATGGCAGCATCTAGCAGCTTTATTGGAATGTGAAGGTAACCACTCCAAAGTTTGAAGAAGTTTGATCAGGAATTCTCTTTTTAGTAAAGTAGCAGCTAAGAAACCACTTTTTAGAAGGGGAACAGGGTGAAAAGGAATAGGTACATTAAAGCTCACGAAGACTGGAATTAATATAAGTGGAAAAACAGTGATGAATCCAAGTTAGAATTTTTTGGGTTATATATGGTCATTATACCATTACTATAACAACAAATCTAATGGTTGCCTAAGATTTTGCACAGCAAATATAAAACCAGTGCATGGTAACATTACTGTTTTTTGTAGGGGGTTTTCATGACTGGTCTACGGAACGCTTTGCAATTAGCTCAACGGTAGCCTAATGGCTCGCTATCGCAATCTGTAGCTCATGGATAGCAGAACACATAGCCTGTCAATAAAATGATAAAGTACAGTAGTAAAGCCTTAATGGTATGTTTAATAAGTACCACTTGCTATATGAGGTCTCGACCATAACACCCCATAACAAGCATTATAAACTAGGCAATATGGATACTTAAGGTAATAGTGACACACTCCAGTAGCCCCTAATAAATGAATAAAGAAATAAAGCAATTAGATGAAGTGCACATAAATGTAAATACTACATTGTCATTTTAACACCAGCGTTTAAATTAAAAGTCTGTTCATAAATCCACAAGCGCGGAGCATGTTGTGGAAGTGAAGAAGCAGAGCGCTTTCCCGCTTCTAAAACTGTTCATGTGATACAGTGCCCAAATGTACTATTTTAGGAATGCACAATAATTGAGATATGACATTCTAACAACAATTTAAAATTTATAGTTTTGTTTGTGTAAGTAGGAGCCATATTGACAAATATATGTGCAAGAAGACTATGTTCTTATCACCTAATAAACTTTTGGCCTTTGTTTCACTTTTACTGTATAAAAGTTGTAGAAAACCTATTGGAATTTGTACATTATACACTACCCAGTGTCTTATAAAATAAGAATTGCTTAAGTGAACTATCAATACTGAAATAATAAAATTGGCAGCTTTGAAAGGAACTGTATACATTTCAGTTTCAGTTCTAGGTCAATGTAGAAATATTATCCTTATTTTAACTTGAGATAAAAATCTTCACAGACTCTAATACATGCAACTTACAGAAGTTGCTTTAAAAATACTTATGGTGTTTACAGGATCCATCCCATTTTAGCATTACTTACCCTAGTCAGAGTCACAAGGACAGGTCTGGAGCCTAATCCGAAATTTACTGGGCACCGGCTGATGTACACCATGGGCTATGACTCCATCACAGGGTTCCACAAACTCACCATCTAACCTTTATGTTCAGCCACAGCAAGGATTTGAACCCAAGCACTCTGCTGATTGTTATACCCACTAAACAACTACTATTTTTTATTTTATGGCATGGTATGTCCTTAATGTTATCTTTACACATTTATGTTAAAGCAATAATGTTGCTTTCAGTCTATTAAATACATATTAGGCCTTGTTCTAAGTAACTAAGAAAGGACTGAGGTATACCAATGATATGTGATGAAAATACAATTAAATATTTAATTACATCCTTCAGTGGAGGATTTTTATTGAAGTATAATTTATGAAACTGCCATCACACTTTTGTCCTGAAAAGTATATTAAAGAATATTGCATTGTTGCCAACAAACCAGTTGAATTAATCAGTTACACTGCTCACAAAAATTTGGGAATATTTCATAATTTCTATTTCACTAATTTTTGTAAGATGTACATTTTCACAAAGTCCTATGTCTCTGCAGAACTGTGGCTCATCAATACCTAATTTGACACCCTTGTTCCTTCTTGATTAAAAACCACATTTGTCTGCAAACTTCTTCGGGAACTTTAACCTGGGGCCAAGATAAGCAATGGTTCCCATTAAGAAGTATTGTCCACTTGATGTATGTGCTCATAAACTAACAAAAATGATATATTATAAAAATACCGAAAACATTTATTTAATGAAATATACATTCAAAGTTGCATTACAGTTCCTTGTTTTACACTGAAAAATATATGCAGTGAAAATATACACTTTTGTGGTAAATATGTTCTGCATTTTAAGTTACACGTCTTGTTTTATACATTCTTAACAATGAAAGTATCAGAAATCCTCAAAGTGTGATGCTTCGACAATGTCCGATTCTAAATATCATTCTGGTCCAGTGCATTAAGCCTTTTGGAGAAACGGTGCTTACCTGAGCTCACAGGTGGACCGGTGCGTCTCGCCCATTCGGCGTGGTCCCTCTCAGAGACAGGGGACAGTTGAGGATGAGGGAGAGATGGAACATTTGGCACGCACCGCTGATCCTGTGGAGCCACCAGGCCGCTCACGTTCCCCGGGTTCACCGGTCCGATGCCGGGAAAAGGTGCGTGCGCGGCTCCGTAAAGAGGCCACTCCTCATGCGACGGTGCGTAAACCGGATTCCAGCCGCCACCGCCGCTCTGCGCTCCGGGATGCTGCTCGTTCCCCACAGTAGACACATGGTGATAACCCGAGTAGTCCGAGTATGGGGGAGAGGGGTACACGTTGTGGTGGCCATAGCCGAGATTGACGTGCCGTGCGGGATTACCGTACATTGCACCACCGTCCCTTTCCAACAGGTAGCTCACGGACATCTTGGCGAGCCGACTGCCTGGCGCATAATGGCCCTGGAGCCTCCTGTCAGCCACCGCGGGGCAATCCCGAGTTTTACTTTAACTAATGCTCACCTTCCTGCTAAAGCTCACCTGTCGGAGACACGCCGATGACGTTTTATCAGGGAAGGAGGGGAGTAGTTTATTACAGTAGCGTATGATTTTACAACCGTGCCACACGGACCAACACCTCGTCCACGCCAGTGGGGGTTTTATTATAGGCCATTGTCCCACAGCACAATGACCAGATCCCTGAGATTTTTAGGTTTTTTTTGTTTTCATTTTTGCCAGCAAACGTTATACTTTTACCATACACCACAGCCTACGTTTTTTTTTTAATAGGGTCACAGTCAACCATTAAGATATTATTTCAGTGTACATAATGCAGTGTAGTTTTTAATATATTTTTTATAAGTTTTACAATTGCAACTTATACTACACTAGAAAGGGAAACTTACAAATCACATATGTTTAAAAGAATAATAAAAGAGAAAAATAACGCTTAATTTAGTAAATGGTGACCACAGATTCACAATCAAGTAGGAATTGAATCTAATACACATACAATATAACTTCCAGTTTTTTCCAGTCATATTAATATTAATAATAATAATAATAATAATAATAATAATAATAATAATGAATATTATTAAATTACTAATATTGCAATAAGAATAAAAACAACAAAGATAATGAACAACCATAATAATAAGAACATCAACAACAACAGCAGCAGCAACACCAATAATAATAATAATAATAATAATAATAATAATAATAATAATAATAATAATATTAATAATAATGTTAGCTATCACTGTGGCTGTTTGTAATAATAGGAGGGATTTAATATTATTATTATTGTTGTTGTTGTTGTTTTTAGAAGATGAAGAGGAAAATTACAAGAATTACTAGAAAGTGGCTTAACTTTTTTTGATGTTACAGTGTATACAGTCAGGAGTTTCTCACAGAAATCAGTCCAGTCCCTGAAGTGTGTCCGCCCTTTTGTCTTTCATTTCCAGTTTGGAGAACTTCAAAGCCTTGTCTCAGACATGTTGGAGCTGACAGCACTGAGCTGAGAGAAGGCTCGGCCATGTCACATTCTTCATGACGCCACTTATTTACATCGGAAAGCGCGCGCGCATATCAAAGCGCACACATCAAAGCCTGAGCAATAAAACGGTACAAATTGGGCCAGTGGGGTGTTCACACACGTTGATTCTGTAACCCTGACTGTATGTAAATGTGCTGTTCACGGGACCTTCTCTGCCTTTCTGTCTCTGACTCTCATTCATTCCCACACACCTTCTCTCTCCATGTGAATGTGTGCCAGTACCATTTCTCTGATGTGACCTGTCACTGAATTGTCATTTCGATTCATCAGTGACCAAACCATTTCACATCTCATCTGACTGCTACTAAGAGGAAGGTTACTGGTTCAAATCTCAGCTCTGCTACAAGCCACTGTTTCTGGGACCTTTAATTAGACTCTTAATCTTTCACTTTTTAGGCATGAGGTGTAATTGCTGTATACTTATATAGATAGCTTGAACTGTCCACTTACTCTATACATTTAGTAAATTTGGGATAATACATCTTAAAACTAGATCGTTACTTGCTCGTGGTGAATTCTAAAGCAGCTTTCCCAGTTCAGACAAGTTAGCAGCCTAAAAAAAAGGAGAAACATTAGGGAGCATTTGCAAGCTATTTAAATGTTTATCTGTCATACATGTACAATTACAACTCACTTTATTAGGATAATCCTTATTGTTTCTACACTCATTGTCCATTTTATCAGTTCAACTTACCATGTAGAAGAAAATTGTAAATCTACAATTACAGATTGTAATTTATGTACATTAGTCCCCTTTACTCTGTCCTCTAATGTCCAGGACCACCACATACCACTACATACCAGCTAGTAATGGGTGGTGGATCATTCTCAACACTGCAGTGACACTGATGTGGAAGTGGTGTGTTAGTGTATGTTGTGCTAGTACGAGTGGATCGAACACAGCAGTACTGTTGGAGTTTTTAAACACTGTGTTCACTCACTGGGCACTCGATTAACCACATTATTGATAGATGTAAAGTCAGAGACAGTAGCTCATCTGTTGTTGCACAGTTTGATATCTTCTAATCAATCACTAGTGCTCACAGGATGCAACCTAAAGGATGCTAGTGGGCTATTTTCACCCCAGCTGTGGCACTCCAGCGGCACTACTGAGTCTGATCCACTCACTCATAATATTCACTCATTTTGAATTTGATGCCTGCAGCACGTTTCAGAGAAGTTGGGACAGGGGCATTGTTTACCTCACCTTTCCTTTTAACAACTCTCAATAAGCATTTGGGACCTGAGGACACTAATTCTTGAAACTTTGTAGATGGAATTCTTTCTCATCTTTGCTTGATGTACAACTTCAGTTGCCTAACAGTACAGGGTTTCTGTTGTCGTATTTTGTGCTCCATAATGTGCCACACATTTTCAATAGGAGACAGGTCTAAACTACAGGCAGGCCAGTCTAGTATCTGCACTCTTTTACTACAAAGCTGTTGTAACACGTGCAGAAAATGGCTTGGCATTGTCTTGCTGAAAAATACGTTTCTTAGATGGCAGCATATGTTGCTCCAAAACCTGTATGTTTCTTTCAGTATTAATGGTGCATTTATAGATGAGCAAGTTACCCTTACCATGGGCACAAACACACCCCCGTACCATCAGAGATGCTGACTCTTGAAGTTTGCGTGGATAACAATCCTGATAGTCCTTTACCACTTTGGTTTGGAGGACACAACGTCCATGATTTCCAAAAACATTTTGAAATGTGGACTTGTCAGACCACAGGACACTTTTCTACTTTGTATCAGTCCATCTCAGATGAGCTCAGGCCCAGAGAAGCCGGCAGCATTTCTGGGTGTTGTTGATATATGGCTTTTGCTTTGCATGGTAGAGTTTTAACTTGCACTTGTAGATGGAGCGACAAACTGCATTCAATAACAATGGTTTTCTGAAGTGTTCCTGAGCCAATGCTGTACTACAGCTAATACCTCTGCCAAGCTGCCACAGTTGGGTCCTTAAGCAAGACCCTTAACCCACCATTGCTTGAATTGTAAGAATGTATAAGTTGTAAGTCGCTCTGGATAAGGGCGTCTGCTAAATGCTGTAAATGTAAATGTAAATGTTATTATATGTGTTAAGTAGAATAAGGACTAGTCTTCATTTGTGTCACTGAAATGGTTGTTTATAAATGAAACTTTTACTGTATAAACCAAAATACCACAATTTGTTTTAGGTTATTAAGGTTAAGGTTATGGTCAGGTGGGGGTGGAGCATTGTTTACCTACAGTAATTATTGTGTCAATGAGATTAGAATTTCGTTGTATCATGTTCAATGACAATAAAGCTTTATATCTTTATTTATTTTCTTTTATTAGAATATAAATACAATTGTTTATGTCATTGTGTGTTCACATCAATAATTCCCTTTCCTCTACTTTCAGTTTCCTGCACTGCCTCATTAATGTTAGTTAGTGGGCCAGTACCATGCCCTGGTATTTGGGAAACTCTGTATCACAGCTATAAAAGTGACTACTGTGCTGAATAATGTTGTTGCAGCAGTAGACTCTCCGTGCTATTTAATTGCTTGGGTCTATATTTACATTATTATATAAACTATCAAATCAGAATAGGTTAGGACAATATTGAAAATAATAAAAAAAACCCGACAGTTTTTTACATTTACTATTTGAAAGTATAAACTCAGGATTTTTAAAACTTGTCTGGTTAACTTCATTTAATTTGTTAATACACATCCATTAATGCATTTCAGGTCTGCAACACAATCCAAAAAAGTTAGGTACTGTAATGCATTTGACAATCCTTCTCACAACACTTGTGAGCAGATATGTTTTGGTACAGTGGATTCTAAACAATGAAGTAATTTGGCAAACTCGTCTTAAGGTGTGCAACAATACGTGGTTATTGTTGCTGTATTTTGATTCTCCACACAATCTTTAGGCAGGCCAGTCCCCCTTCTTCCACAGCCAAGCATTTGTGCTTGCATCATGTTGTCTTGTGTTGTATTATTGAAAAGTGCATGGATGTCCCCAGAAAATATGTTGTCCTGAAGACAACATGTTGCTTTAAAATCTCACTTTACATTTTGCATTAATGCTGTCATCACAGAAGAGTAAAGTTAATATACTGTATACTATGCATACATATCACAATGCACCTGTACTTGATAGTATCGTCACATCATTTTTCATTAAACATTTGTTTACGTAAAACTTAATTGTGTACTGTTATTTTGATGTTTCTTTCTTTCCCTTGCCACTTCGCAGTTCACCTTTTGCGGACTCACGGGTTTTCAAAAAATATTAATTGGAAAAATGTATCGCAGATTTTCGCTGTTTCGCAGGTTTCGGCAGAACTCAATCTCTACATGCGTAGTAAATATAGTTAACGTATACAAATACATGTATTTGATTAACTTTTACATTACAAAATCACAACATTTATAATAATATATTAAAAATGTTCTAACAATAAAGGAATGTTATAAATCATAAAATATTATGATTTACAGTAAATAATATATCTACTCAGTGGATAAATACTCACCAAAAACGAGAAGTAAGACTAGAGCATCGTCCGCCTGAGTCGCTACTTGCTGACATGACAAGTTTTTGTCTGTGGTGTTGTGTTCGCTGTTTGTGAAAGTTTCATTATAGACTGAATTCATTCAAGC
>JAUZSU010171375.1:0-13137 GCA_034780255.1 Parotocinclus maculicauda | reverse complement strand
ATATATATATATATATATATATATATAGAGAGAGAGAGAGAGAGAGAGAGAGAGAGAGAGAGAGAGAGAGAGAGAGCAGTACACACACAGTACACACACAGAATAAATATTGATATATATTTAATTCACACACAGTTTTTGATTTAATTGACATACAGACTCAGACTCTTGTGTAAATCACTTGGGTTTTAAACATATACTGTCCTAAAGCAATGCACATGTGCGTATGCAAAATGTCAAAATTAAACGTTGAAAGAAGCCTTTAGTTGCATAACTGTTATCAGAGCCACAACCCTGAGCCTGAGATCCACTGCGTTATCGAATCACTTCAAACGTCTGCGTCCTCATTGATACCCGTATAGCATACTCGCATCCATCCTTTCATCTTTGTTCACTGCTGGAGCTGAAGTTCTGCGCTGATTCTTATTATTTCCAAACTTCCTGCTGCTCACAGATATGGGATGCCTTTGTGAGGGACTGAGGGATAAAGGGAATTTAAAACATGCCATGTTTATATGGGGTTTATAAATATGGTATAGTGGACCTGAGCAGCTTATTTATTAGACGATATAACAAGAAGTTTATCTTAGTAGAAAAAGACAAGAAGATTTGACTGGGTTAAGAGCTTTAGCTTTAGAGATTTCTGTGATAACACTCGCCTGCTACTGACGCCACAGCTTACAACGAGAAGTTACCATGGACTCAGTGTAGTGAGGCTGTGGTAGCCTAGCGGATTCAGTGTTCAAACCCCAAGCTGCCACTGTTGGGTCCTTGGGCAAGGTCCTTACCCACAACTGCTTGAATTGTAAGATTGTAAATGTAATATATTCATACTACAAAACTACAATATTTACTTTAAAATAACTTTATTTATTGGGGTATGCGTCGTCTAAATAAAGACTAAATGCTTTAACTAGTTTGCTACTTGCAACCTTATAAAAAGTTTTATTTAACTAGTTTGTTAAACCTTTTGCACATAAATCGACTAATGTTTTTGCACTGGCCTTTAAGATATATTTAATTAAACAAGGAAGTGTTTTTTTCTGTAATAACCCTTTGATTTTGCTTCTTGAGGTAAAGTAGTGGACTTAATTGCTAACCCACCTCTGCAGAGACCCGGGTTTAAATGCCTGTGTAGCCTTCTGGTGGGGTTGGATGTGTCTGTAGAAGGGGACTCTGTTCAGAAGACCTTTACCCAACTCTGGACCAGTGTCCCATTCTTTACTTGCACATACTTGTACTTGCATATATATATATTTGATGTTTTTTGTATTTTTTTCACTTCCTGAAGTACTGCAAAAGCACACGATCGTCTCCACTACAAGGAGTCTCTGTCCACATGGCTGGCTTTTCCCAGAGTTCCACAGCTGCTTCATCCTACCCAAGAGGTTTATCAACAGGGCGACATCACAGGTAAGTTTTATTAAACAGTACCAAATCCGTAAGTACTCTACAGTTATTAGCAATTAGCAGTTAAGGGCCTTAAATTAATCTCATTTTATTTAAATCCTAAACATGTGCTTAAGAAAAGACAGAATGTGTGATATAAAAATCATTAAAAAAAACTTTTAATATTTAAAAAAATATTTTAATGAAGGCTTTTTCTGTGTGAAAACATGCATATTGTGTTTGTAAGTTTCATTCAAAATTTGTTTAAGATTTCCAGTTTCATTTAGTTGTATCTTTGTTAAATACATTTGGTCACCCTTTTCAAGTTATAAATTACTTTTTCAAAGATTTGTATGTTGTAAGTCAATGTAAATGTATTAGAACTAAAATAATACTTTTTGTATTTTATTTAGAAACAAATAACAGCCTTTTTTAGTTTGTAGATTTGCAGATTTTATTTCCCTTTTTTCAGTTAAATTAGATAACTAGTTTAATATTTGTGGCAGTGTTTATTTTCTGCTTGGTTTTATTTATTTTATTAATATATGAGTTATTTTCTAGTTTTTAAGAAACATCCTTTTGAACATTTATGCCGGAATTAACATGTGTTTTTGGATCTGATCTGATTTTTCTTAGGAAATGAGCATAATATTTGAAAGTTGATTTATATGCATCCAATAAAAGTCAGTTTGCTTTAATGCCCAATATGTATTATAATAGGAAATAAAAATCTTACACACATCAAACTCACGTCTGAATGACAAAAATGACGGGTTCAGTTGAACCCTTGTGACACCTGCTGAAAGAAAAGACAATTGTTATCAGAAAGTGTTTTAATTTTATAAAACAAAAGGATAGGAATGGCTGTATTGTACAGCACTAAGTTCTGCACTAAATGTTTTCATATTGTTATTTAAAATAAAACACTATAAGCAAAGTAGCTAATTGTTTTCTAATTTAATTTGCAGTAATGGATCTGTAAAATTGATTTCATGTAGCTCAAATACCACAGGAAACCCCAAACTCAAATTCTATTATCTGTGTCTGAGGGAGGGGGAGTGGTAGTGTGATCATCCTCTGGTGCTGCCACAGTAATAGGGCATGTTTACGTAAACACTCTACAGCTGCCTGTAGAAGCCTATAGCTCAATAGTTTTGATGATTGTATTAATTGTTTCTATGTGAACACCAGCATGAGTGTGTCCTGAATGGGACAGGTCACTGTTGTAGCCCTGTAGAGTTAAGTGTGCGGTCCATGTAATCATAACAAGATTTCATTTTAGTTTTTGGGAAGTTTTAGTTAAAATATGTTTGATTTTTTCTATCCTGGTCTTATTCTCAGATCCATGAAAAATTGCATTATTGGTTATTTCTGCTTGGTCATATTGTTCATGAATCCCTCTTAGATGAACTATGGCCCCAATAATGCGTTTCAAACCAGTGCAAAAAGGCCTGGATACTTGTTGATTGGTGTGTCCTCAACTCTGTAAACCCCTATGAGATCATAATAGCTATTGCCGTGACATGGTGAGACGCCTGTGCTTACACGAGTTGCAATAATGCCCAGAAATTACAGCCAGGGAAATTCAATTAACTCCGTGCCATCGCAGCACAGCGTAATTGCAGCTTTATCAAACACTAAAAAGAACGATAGTAATTGTAATTGGTCATAAACACGTCAATATGAATCCCCGTGGCAGTGCGGGGCAGAGACGCACACAGCTCTGGCCAAATCCGACCACATGCGCCCTCTTTTAGCCGCTTGTTACTACATCCAGATCAGATGTTTGTTTCTGTTTTGTGTATCAGAACGACTGCATTCGACTTGCACTCCAGCTCCCCCGTGCGAGGCGCCTTCCTCAGCAGTTTGGTTCATTAAAATGAAAAGACGTGGTTCTCTGACTTTCGAAAGCACAGGCCAATTTAGATTTACCGCCTCAGGGCTGCAACACTGATCCAAGATTCTTGTCATTTTCCTTTGTTCAGCCCAGGTTTGATTCACTATGCTGATCAGAGCTGTTGTTTCGTACCTGGTGTTCAGTGCCATGTGAAGTCCCAAAACCTACACTCTGACTGAGTTGCCAGTTTATCGGGTATACCCACCCAATAATTGGATAACTCCACTTATTTTCGAGTCGTGTGCCCTACAGCTACCAAACAGAATCTGTTAGTGTACTACAGGACAAAAAATGGCCGAAATGACCTCAGAAATCAAGTCTTTAAAGAAAAGAACAATTACCACAAGGTTGTCTTGTGTCTAGAAGATGTGTTATAATGCCAGTGCTATCTAAGGAAAACATGAAAAAAATAATAACATTTTTGGCAGATTATCGAACGGGTAATTCAGATGGGTTTAGCGGTGTTGCGCCGAGAAATTAGGGTCTTCATGCATTTCTGCCACGGCTACTACCAGAGGTGCCATGGTGTACGGAGCCATGTCAGCCACTAGTACTGAGGACCGAATAACGCTCCTGTCCAAACTGCAAAGAAGTGGCTTAAGAACCGAGTCCATTCATCTCATGTTCTGTCTGGGTCAGTCCAGATTTAAACTCCAATAGACAATTTGATTTTACTTTAACACTAAGCTTACTGGAATTTCTCAGTTCTGAGGACATGAGGTCCCTCCTTTTCCTGGGCAGCACAGTGGATTTGTGGGTATTACCCACCCCTCACAGTTAGAACGTCCTGGGTTCGATCCCAGGGTGGAGCAACCTGGGTTCTTCCTGTGTGGAGTTTGCATGTTCTTCACCTGATCATGTGAGTTTAGTCCAGGTGCTCTAGTTTCCTCCTACAGTCCAAAATGGGCATTAGGTTAATTGGTGATGCTAAACTGCTCCAACTTGGGTGTTCATTATACAGTATAGGGCTAGTCTTAATATAATCTTGTGTGTGTAGCTGAACTGGCCACTTGTGCTAATAGCAACATTAAATAAACCAATCAAACAAACTAACCCACCTTTTCCAATCCTGATAAAGCTGCCTGTTGCTGCTGTTGCTCAAATGTAAGAGAAAAAATATTATAATTCTCCAAATTAATTTAATTATTATAAAGAGAATTAGTTATGTACTGGCATTATACTGTTGCTAATACAATGATGTAGCATAAGACTTTTGTGAAATGATAATACTGTCCAAGTGTAAGGCGGAGGCATGAGGAGCCCCGGAGGGCCCTCAGAAGCAGGCTTACAAAGGTAGGCTAGAGTACAAGAGGACATATTGAGATAGCCAGGGGCACTGGGGTATCATTTTTGTCTGACTTCGTGTCTGTGAAGTCTACAGTGAATAATGGAAGGGTTTGCAGGTCAGCAATGACTCTGCAAAACCCAAAGGAAGGTCAGGGAACTCACATGTCTGCAAGCCGGTGAAACTAGAGCAGGGACTGGTATTCAAGTAAGGCAACGGGAGGTTCAAGGACAGCACCATCGGGCAGATGTCTCAGCTGAGCCACACAGGCCATCAGTAGAGTGGCAACCTTAGATAGAGTGGCGTTCTTGACCCAGTGCATTTTCCTTGACTTTGGGCAGATACTTTAACTGAACTGAATAGGTTGTGTTTTTAACCTTGGTTTTTGGACTTGTACTCGAAATTAAGTTTACTTTGCATTTAAATTAATCATAGTCACAATGTATTAAGACTGAATATGGTTCTCGTGGCATTAATACAGAACTATTATAGTCGATTTGACCTTTCAAGGTTCTTAAGTGGGAGTTGAGAAAACTTACCAAGAAGCAGTCAGGTTTGCAGGAGCCCTAGGTGGAGCAGAACTTATAGGTGGTATTTCAATGGTCTTCAGGGTCTTAAGTAAATTCAAACTAACCATTTTCTTTATTCCCTCACCAGAGTATATACAACTCTATTAAAAAATTAATTAAGAATTTAAGGCAAACGATCAGTTCCTCTGTTATGTACTATATGTGTTTGAGTACAATTAATTACTGACAAATTCCAAACACAAATATTTAATTGCAGCAATGACAAGAGCATTTATTCACTATAAATTACAATTTAAAGTAACAAAAAAGATTGCAGAGCTCAGTTCATAATATAAACAATACAAATAAATCAGGTTTACTTTTGTTAAATAGTACAACGTTCAAGTTATAACCTGTGAAAGGTTGGAAATCATTATTTCAGACATAGCTTTCATGTATTTTGTACTTTTCATAATGAGTAAGATTTGATTCAGATGATCAGTAGCTCATTAAGTAGAATGGTTGTTCCTGTGCTGGAATTCATCAAACACTGGAATAGAATTCCTGCTGTACACATTGATATGTTTCTTTTAAGAAAACTGAGCGGTGTTTTCCAAAGCTGTACCTTCACTGAGTCTCCATAGTCATGGATTCCACAAAATGTTGGAAACATCCCTTTGAGATTCTGCTTCATATTGATATGGTTGCATCACAGAATTCCTACAGATCTTTCAGGTGTACACGTTGGGAATTCAGAAGGATGTCAACTCCTCCTCAGCTACACTGCTCACAAAAATTTGGCGCACTGCCGACTTCCTCATCCGAATGCGGGAGAGCATTGCATAAACTACGTATAACATGCCAGGGAAAATTCTAAATTCAAAATGTGTATTCGTAACGAATGTGTATTTATTAACGGAACCATCGTCATGTCAAAATATCATAAGGCTAATCATAAAACGGGGCGCACCTGTACAGAGAATAAGACAATGAGTCCATAAAGTGGAATGATTAATGTGACTAAGCAGTGGTGTCCATAATTTAAATTAAATTTAAAAATAAATGATTAGTAAATTACATTTATTTAAAATTGTAATATTTTTTCTAGTGCTTTGAGCAATGCATTTGATGGGTGTAAAATGAAGGAATAAATAAATAAATAACCCACTGATTGTGAATTTTTGTAAAAATTGTGCTAAGGTCAAAATCACTGTGATCCCATTTTTCACATTTTTAATGGTTCATGTGAACATTATCTAAAGCTGCTAGCTTGTATTTGAATGATTTTATGCATTTGGCTGATTAAATTAGTGCATTTATGGGTGTCATCCCTAATAAAGTGCTTAGTGATTCTATTCTATATTTTATGCAATATCCACATTTCTGGACCATGTTCTGATTTTAATACAGATCAACAATAAAGTCGTTCAGCTGCATTTTGTATTGCATTTGTTTATTTTGACCGCATTCACTCTGCAACTCTGCTATGGTCAAGAAAAGACTGGGAGAATGACAATAGGCAGGCCCTGTCCTAAGCACAGCCTTTTCTGGCTTAAGTGTGTGTCAGCAGAGTACTTACTCTTTTCTAAAGCGGACATGCTGTGAGGGGAGAGAGCTGTTCCCGTCCAATTCAGCCCTTATTTGTACTATAAAAGTACAAGTTTCTGAGGTTTGCTCATACACATGCAAAAATAAACAGACCATGGCAAGGGAAGGGAAAACAGCAATCACATAACTATGAATTTAATACAGAGGTGCCTCTGGAATGGATTTAAACCTGAATAATGTTTGACATGGAGGCCCTGAAAGGAGCTTGACGTCATCCTAGAGTTCAGCAAAGCATGTCATTTCAGCAGGGTCTATAGGGGCAACATTATCCTGCGCCCTCTGCACTATAGACTGGTCTTGCTCTAGTAAAATTGCTTATTTCCTCTGTATGACCATTTGAATCATACTTAACAGTTGGCAGCTGGCAGCTGCTGGCTCACCTCAGGCGTCAATCCTGTTGCTCAGGGGGCTTGTTTTTGTGATCCTTAAACCAAATCCTAATTGTAATATGATGTGTCTCTCTTTTTAATGCAGCGCTGACCAGAAGAACCGCTCCAACATCCGCTTGTCGGCCCGGAGGACCCCACCCATCGCTGGAGGGCGACTAAACTCGGTCGGTGCCACTAGAGATTCTGGGCCTGCCTACCAGCATCTGCGGGAATTGGAAGGATCTGAAAGGGTTCCAGATCTGTCAAGAGTGTAAGTGAAATCATTTGTGAAGAACAAGCTGAGTTGGGATAGGATGTGGTGGGATTTGTACTGAATGTGTTTTTTGTTTAAGAACAGGATTACAAACCTCAATGGTCGCTCTGAGCAAACAGTGGGATACCTGACTGGTCCACAAGGTCCACCAAGACCCAGAGCTTACTATGTATAGTAAACAGGCAAAAGGTTGGCCAGGATAGCTTTAGCAGGTCAAAAAAATGTATGAACTTAAGAACCAGTTTTCTTCCTTGCACGGCTATTGCTTAAAACCACCTCATTTGTTTTATATTTAATTTTTTATCGATGATAAAAATACTACAATGTCTTGCAGATTCATTGTACCACACTGTATATCAGTGGCTGTTAATCTAGAATCCCCATGAGGTCCTATCTAACCCAATTAGAGGAATGTTCAGGTTTTTTGCCCACATGGCAGTCTGGTTACCAGATTGCACATGGAGAGTCACAATGGGGCGTAAGTGCTGACCTGTTTCTAATTCTGATCTCACAAGAACAGATAGCATGTGTGAGAACAGCACTGACCATAGAACGAGTCTGTTTCCATAGACACAAGCGGCGATAAATAAGAGGGAAACACAGAGCCAGAGAGAGAAATAAAAAAGTATTGTTTTGCATATGACCAAGTCCAAGTATTTTTAAATGGCACCTAACTTTTTGGCTTTCCAAAATGACTTATAATAGAGCATTAAAGTAACCTAAATGAAAAGGTCACAAATAAGGAATTTAGTAGGAATTATAAATAATTTAAAATAAATAATAGGAAAAATAGCAAGTAATAATACACTGGAACCTTGGTACCTTGGTTCCTTGGTACTTGTCATTAAAATGGTTGGCCGCAGCACCAGTGTTTGAAATAAAAAAGAGAGCGAGCCAACGGTTTTCTACTGTTCATTAAATTTTTTTCCAGATTCACTTTAATTTAATTGTAGGTTAAATAAATGTTGTTTTTTTTAAATAAAAAAAAAATAGCCCTTGCTCTGTGAAGATCTTTTCAGTGTTTTTCTTTATTTTTACATCTACAGCACTGTATTCTTTCTGCAAATAAGTCCCCATGGGTGCTAAAAAGGTTAGTTATAAAAGCCAACCGAAAGGAAAACAAGAACTGAATCCTCCAGAATGCAGGCTGCATTTAGCTTAGCTGCTATGCTAGTGCTCTGAGTTCACTAATTTTGCTTTTTGCACTTTCAATCCATTACTTACTAAATTATTTTTAACAGCTTTTTGTTTATGATTTCGGATAACTGCAGGCTAAGTGTTTCAACACAGTAAGATTGGCTCCACCATGACACAGTGTAGACATTATTAAACTAATCAGACCATAATCCATTTAACTTATGATATCGTTAATAGAAGTTTTTCATTTTCGGTAAAAGTTTCAGCTCTTATAAATTATAACGATTACATTTTGTGTTTTAATCAGTGTTATTGTTTAACATAAAACTAGTCTATGATTATATAGTAATGTCCTGACAATTTCCTTCTAGGGACGTAATACGGACGTTAAATGACACATAACTGTAAAATCTTTCCAGTAGAATGAATAACTGGGACAGGATAAGAGATATAAATAGTAAAACAGACTGCTAAATGAATAGTAAACTAAGTCCTTATCTACTAATTAAACCCCATCTTCTACCATCTAGTGGGTTTTTAGGTAAGCTGTTAGGAAAGGAGCACCGCAAATCCAATACGGTGATCCACAATCTCACTGGAGCTCTTGCAAAAGCAAACCTGTGGGTGTTAGAAAAGCTCTTTTCATGGATATTTCACAATATGTGTTGTTGATATTCAGTGTTCATAGAGTTCGGTCCCCTTTCATGATGGCTTAAGACTGCTTAAAGTATTAGAAGCAAAAGGGATGCTAGGTTAAATATTGACCTGATAAAGCAAGCTGTGCTTTGTCGGGGATTATGATCTTCCTACAGAGAGATAAGAAGCGAGGAAGACAATTCAAGGAATCAGCATTACAGAAATTGGCTTGAACAGCGTCGGCTGTTCGGCTTCCATCTTCTCTGAATGCGTTGCGCGTACAAACTCCCCGCAGATCAATGTGCAAATGCGTTTTAGGGAGAGACAGCAGGCTCTGAGCTCTGTTTTGTCATTCACACAATGTAAATCAAGGCAGCCTTTGGGGGAAACGGAGCAAACAAACTGCAGTAAACTAAACAAATGCCATAATTAAGCAATAGCGTATATTGGTTCAAACTCGCAGTCTTCGGTTTGCCTTGTACCCTTTGCTGACTCAGTGTGGAACATTGGTCTCTTGATTGGGTTAAAAATGGATTCCGTTCCATAATGATGAGCAGTTTTGCTTCCTCTTGCAAATTTTCCATCTGCGCTCGTTCTGTGATTGATGGATCCTAATCACAGTCCCTTTTCTCCTCCGTCCTTTTAATTACCTTTGTCTCTTCTTTGCAGGAAGCTAAGCATCAACTCGTGCCGGGATTCAGCCACACAATCCTTGGACCAAAGGCGTTCAGATCTGATGCCTTCCAGGACCCTTCGCTCCAGCTCCCCAAGCAAGAGATCCCTCGCAGCGCATCGGGTCCCTATCATCCCGTCCATGCACTCTCATCAGGACGAGGCATCCTGTATGCAGATGAGTCAGAATTTAGCCAATCAAGGGCGAAAAGCGGACAACTCTCTGACAACCAAGGAGGGAGCTTGTTTGCTAGTGGAAGCTCAAGAAAAGCTCAAAGAACTGGTCAGTGCAAACAGGAAACCGGAAGACCCCGTCGTTCTTAACCCCAGAGGGACCGTTTGTGTCCTTCTCGCCAACGTGGCGGGACATGGCAGCATGGCTCCCAGAGGGCCCACAAAGACTCAGTTATTGAATCCCAGAGACTTTCAAGGGCTCAAGGACTCAACGCAGCCTTGTCAATGAGAAGCCGTGTGATGCTGGGCTGCAAGAACAAAGCTGAGAAGTGTTCTGCCAAAATTGCCGAATGCAACCCTACGGAGTAATGAATGCTAATGGAACATTATACGAACACTCTTCATGTGATGATTCTTTTTTTTTGGCAGATTGACAGTCTATGAGTTAAAAAAAGCAAAAGAGAAATTATTTATATGCATTTATTAAAAAGAGGAACTTAGAAAAAAAGAGAAACCAAATAGTCTGTCATCTCTATGGTGTTTTTAATTGTATAAAATATATATAGATATCTATATATAAATGGCTATAAATATATCAGAATGAAACTGGTAGTAACCAAGTGCACAAACTCCTCCATTGGGAGTGATACAATATTTTGTTATGCACCAACACTCCTACATCTTGCAGTGTTGAACCATCGAACCAAGCCCATCATCGGAAAATGAGTAAATAAAGCATCCCTGCCAAGGAACACGTCCCATTCTGCCTTGGAAATGGTGCACCACTTTCACAAACGGACAGAGGTTACGACAGAACTGAGCCTAAAATTACTGCATTGACTTGATCTGTCGCTTGGTTTATGGAAATGTATTCTGGCCAGGTTATTTTTTGTACTTTGGTGTTCTCCTCACTCGTCGGATGGGGTTTTGGTACAGACCAGAACGTTCCTTTTACACACTTCTCCTCGTCCATCTGGAGCCTGGACTTTCACAGATAGATGAAGTTCCAACCCCAAAAGAAGGAGCTTCTGTGTTTTGATTTTTGGTTTGTTTCTGGTGAATTATCTGCTGCTTTCTTGGGGGGGAGGGGAGGGTTAAATGGACAAAGTGGCAAACAAATGTATGTGGTACTTTTGATGAATGATTTCTGTTTGAATTTACAACCAAATGTGCGAGAAAAAAAAATGAATCTTTTGCCGAAACTATTTCTCTCTCTCTCTCTCTCTCTTTTATACACTTTTACTCCAAAGCTGCAAGATTCAGATTCTTGGGTTTGGCCAAAGGACCATCACTAATGGGAAATGGTAGTTTAAGGCAACGATACAGTATTAATATTAACAATTTATATCCATCCATTCATTATCTTCCACTCTACACAAGGTCACGGGCCAGCCGGTGCCCACCCGGCAACTCTGGGAGCAAGGGCAGGAATAAACCTAGACAGGGTGCCAATCCATCATAGGGCACACACATACACAGTCACACACTAAAGGCCACTTTAGTGACACCAATTAATCTAACACACATGTCTTTGGACTGTGGGAAGAAGCCAGAGTACCCGGAGTAAACCCATGCAGACACGGGGAAGAAAAGCAGACTCCACACAGAAAGGACCCAGGCCGCTCCACCCTGGGATTGAACCCGGAACCTTCTTGCAATTCTTCTAGCAATTTATTAATGTTTCAAATTGTTGCAGACAATTAAAAAAGAAAAGTTTAAATCGAAAATCTTTAGTTTACAAACGTTAAAAAGTGCATCTCAGTGTTATTCTTTTAGCAAAACCATACTGGCTACATGATGTACAGTATTTTGCAGCCATGCAATTGATTATACATATTTTTTCAATCTAGTGCAGTTCGTATCCTGCCTCTGGTGAGGTGAGTTCAGCGTGTGGGTTACGGAGATGCACCTGTCTGTCAGTTATGGTGTTACATTGAGTCCTGTGTCACTGGTTTACTAGCTATCAAAGTCCAGAAATTGTTCCCTGGCACTGAAACCCCAGAATTAGGGTGTCCTGGAACCAAAGATTTCACCAAAGTGGTTCCTGGTACCAGTAATGTAAATACGAATAATATGTAATATAATAATTATATAATTTGAATGTGACAAATATGAGTATTTATAAATGCATATATGTGTATTCCACTTTGGGAATACCTTAAGGTGCCCCTTAAGCAAACGAGTGGTCATGTGACACAGACCGGGGTGTCTTTCATAACAAATTGCTCCTCACACTTTCAGTAAAAGCTGCTCTTGAATACACTATAAACACTACAGGGCTTTGTGTTTCAATATAGAGGTGTGAAATAATTTACCATAACAACAGGTGGCTGTGTTTGTCATTAACTCTCCTGTTGTGCTCCTGCCAATTTTTGTTTCTAATAACTATGGTTTCTGTCACTTGACTGGCATAGGGCTTCTCTATTCAGATAATCCATATAAATACACCAAATATATAATAATTGTGTTCCAGTCATTTGACTGGTCAGATAAATGGAATGGAATTCATGAATGGAGAGTGAAGTGCACAATTTGTGATGACTGGGAATGGGACGGCTTAAGAAGTCTAATACAACTGTCACTGATTCAAATGTGATTAAAATACTGTAGAAATGGATGAATGAATGGCAAGCTAAGGGACTGGGACGCTCAGATGCGTGAATTGCAGAAAAGTATGCGCTTGTGTCCCGAATCAGCTTCCAGAATCAACTTATATTAGACTGCTCTCAAAAATAAGGGATATTTCAAAACAAATATGTTTAATATTTCAAAACAAATATGTTTAATATTTTATTAAACAAGCCAATGGAAGTTGTTCGATTACGCAAATGAGATGCAAGTGTAATTATGGTGATTGAGAAGCGAGTGATAATCAAGGGAAGCATGTTAAACTGGTTGAGTGTGCCCCCACATTGACTGTTCAGTAGGGTGTATGATCACCCATGAGTGCCAAAACAGACTGACAGTGATGGACAAATACAGTATGCTAATTATCATAAAAGCCAAAAAAATAAATATAAATATATATATATATATATTCCGGTTAATGGGACCACATTGAGACGTGATCGTTTTGGTCCTTATAACCGGCTGTTACAAAACGGGACGTGC
Organism: Parotocinclus maculicauda; assembly: GCA_034780255.1. Taxonomy (NCBI): domain Eukaryota; kingdom Metazoa; phylum Chordata; class Actinopteri; order Siluriformes; family Loricariidae; genus Parotocinclus; species Parotocinclus maculicauda. The sequence goes on along the minus strand of JAUZSU010171375.1, from coordinate 77 downwards.
TATGTAACATAAATAATGTTTATTAAACCTTTATTGTACGATTTACACGTATAGCGAACGTACAAACAAGAACTACT
>JAUZSU010171364.1:0-13138 GCA_034780255.1 Parotocinclus maculicauda | reverse complement strand
TATGATATGATATGATATGATATGATATGATATGATATAATATAATATAATATAATATAATATAATATAATATAATACCACCTTTATGTTACCAATGCATACCATGTTATTACTTTTCATTTACATTACCTTACTGTACTTTCCCTGGTGTGGGGCACAGGGGTTGGTGGCACTGTGCATGTTTGAGGATGGATGGGCAAAGAGCAAACTGAGTGTTCTTACTTTGCATGTATATTTATTTATTTATTTAATTATTTTTTATTTTAAATTTAAAAATACACTCATAATTATCACCCTATGCTCTCTGCCTTTGTATCTTACATCTTTATCCACTCTATATGTTGCCTATGCTATAACATCATGTGTAGTATGAACATTTTTTGATTTAATATCTTAAATGTAAAGTCTATTCACATGCATCTTCTTTTCCTCAATGAGACGGATGTTTCCTCAGCTGAAGGTGAAACTGTCGGGCTTAAACCCAACACTACGTTACATCCTCCTGTTGGACATCACACCAGTAGACTCCTTCCGCTACCGTTTCCAAGATGACAGCTGGCAAGTGGTGGGAGGGGCTGAAGCTCGACTGCCGGACCGGGTGTTCATTCACCCAGATTCTCCTGCAACTGGTGAACACTGGCAGAACCGAACCATATCCTTCCACAGAGCCAAACTAACCAACAACACACTGGACACCCAAGGATATGTGAGTTGATACATGACGTCACTTAATAGTGTTTCATCTGTCAATCTAGTTCCATTTGTTATATTGTAAATACACAGAACATTAAACTTTAACAAACCTTTACATAAAAATGGCTATTTTTGTTAAATAGTGTACCATCAGCTTAACCAAAAATTCAGAGAAATGTTATATTAAAATATTATCTTTTATTTATTGAGGAAAATGATCTTTCAGGGATGCTCCCTTTATACAAAATAATGACACTCACCTGTGGAATGTCCAAACAAGTGTTTTTTTAAGCATTCCTTAACTTTCAGACTTTTGTTGTCCCTGTCCATACTTTTTTGGAATGTGTTTTCTTTTTTTATGTAAGCAAGGTTGCAGACACTCCTAGTCTTTAATTAGTTGTAGTTTTTGTTAGGTAAAATAAACCCAGACTCTGCACTTAATATGAACACAATTTCACACTTGATCTTTGTCCACCAGATAATTCTGCACTCCCTGCACAAGTACCAAGCACGCGTACATGTGATCGAAGCCAGAGATGTGCTCATGTGGGGAGGAGCTCAACACACATTCACCTTTCCTGAAACCCAGTTCATCACTGTTACAGCATACCAGAACAACAGGGTGAGAGAAATTAAAGCCCAAACACTTTAAATAACTTTTCATTCAGTGTGTGCAATATGTTCAGTTCAGTCACACAACACAGACTGCATATCACAGAAGGATATCAGCACTAGAGTGAATTAGTCTGAATTAAATACTCTACATTTTCTTAGATTACTGAACTGAAGATCAATTCCAATCCGTTTGCCAAAGGTTTCAGGGAGAATGGCATGAACAGCAAAAAGTAAGTTATATATGGGCACACAGACATGCCAAGTTCATAAAATCATATTTTCATGGAAAACCATGGATTTATTAATTAAATACATGTTTCCTTCAGACAAAGAGAGGCACGACAGAAGAGGAAACTGAGCCATCCACATCAAGATGAACCCTTAGACATTGGTAACTAAACTCACATTTGGGTCAATAAAACAGAAATCAGTCAAATTAGTTCAACTCACTATAATATATCATGTTTGTGTTCTTTCCCCAGAGTCATGTGACCCATGTGATTCCACGGAAGTAATTCCACAGCACATGACACTGGAGAGCAACGACTTAGCAATATCTGACTCAGGCTTCTGCTCTGATGTACCATCATTCTCAGAGCAGACAGGACAGCAACACAGTTCATCTGAAACATTTCTGAGTTCCCAGATGCCAGACATCTCAGAGATTTCGAATTCAGTGGAAAATCAACCTCAGTCAACCTCAAATGATGAGGTGAACAATGATTTGCTTCAAAGGTAATTCTCACACTTTCACAATTAAAGCATTTCTGTACTGTATACCAGCCATTTTATTAGGTAGACATGCAACTATGGGATGCTATCATGACAATATGGACCAAAATCTCTAAGAAATGTTTCTAGCACATTGCTGAATTTATGTCACAAATAAGTAAAGCAGTTCTGAAGGCAAAAGGGGGAGTTCAACTACCAATGTGTGTGTGGCCTTATAAAGTGGTCTTATATTAACCTCATGTTGCATTGTCTCAAAATACTTTGTAGACCACATTAAAACCATATAATGTGAAGTTGAATCATTAATGTGACTCACATCAAACACACAATGTTTTATAAATATTTTGATAACTATAATAGTAAATCATATCACATATTATTTTCTTTAACAGGTCTTCGCAGATGATTGGCCTTTCCACTTACACCACATTTACAGTGCCTTCAATTACATCTTCATCTCATTTAGGAGTGTCTCTACCTCAACCTTCATCCCTATGTTCCTCTCTGTCTTCTGCTCAAACATCTGATCTACCATCATCCCATAATCAGTCCTCTATTCAAGATTTTTCGACCATGGCTTCTTCCAATTATGTTACTCTGGAGTCCTCCTCTACAAACAATTCTTCCTCTATCTCACCCCAAGGCTCCACACATCCCACCATATGTCACTCCTCCTCTTCACCTCAGTTACCCCCATCAACATACCATTCTGTTCTTCCATCTCAAAACAATCTAACCCCTCACACACCTACAAACCCATCCTTTCAGTCGTTACCTCCTCCACTTTCTTGCCAGTCTGTCAACAGCTGTGCTTCTGGTCTTTCCATGGACACAGCTCAAACACATGATATTGATGGAGGTTTGGTCTCCTCAAATTCTACACCATCTGCTGTCCATGACACTGCCCCTACAGCTTTTCCCTTCCCACCATTGCAGTCTTCCAACACCCTTGATTCCTCTACACCCCCATCCCAAGTCATTTCCCAAAGTGCCTTCCCTTTTCCTCCACTGTCACAGACAAATTCAGTTTGTGCAACCCTAGATCCAAACCAAGAATCATTTCCCTTCCTTTCTGTACCAGAATCCACTTCCACACCTCTAACAACTCCATTAAGTCAGGGTACGAATGCAACTGGTTTTGGTTATCCCTCACAAACAAATAATCAGAATTCATTAACCTCTACTGAACAAAACCCAACCTCTTACTCTTTCTCAACCACAATACCCTCAGCACTGTCTCATATGAATCCATCTTTCCAGAACCCAACAAATCACACAATTGGATCACTTCCCCAATCCTCATCCACTTATATAAATCTTACCCCTGCACATGCCATCTCTAATCACGTAGTCAATACCATCCCTTCTTCATCTCATCTGTCATTACCACCCACATTGCCTACACATGTAGTACCCGGCTCAAATCAAGCCCACATATCTTATCCCTTACCTACTTCCATTTCATCTGGTCCCCATCCTCTCCAAACTTTACCAATTTCATCTGCTGGTCCCTCTCAAGGTGTTCCAGGCCTACCAAGTATAGCCCATGTCCAGCCATCCATCCCGCACTCATTCCCAGCGCCCTCTTTTTCACATATCCCTCCCCAATGTCCAAATCCTTCTCAAATGTCAACTCAGCCCTTTACATCTATTCCATCTACTACATCCACTGTCCTTCCACATTCAGCTCTTCAAAATCATCAAACCCTCCAAGGTCCTCCCCATACACACCGTCCTGCCACTGCCAATGCATACCCCCCAGTGACTCCGTCTGAAATAGGGTCTTTTTCTCAGCTCAATGCAACTGCCCCTTATCTGTCCGATATGGTATTGCACCCATCTCTTCTACCTCCTTTAGACAATTCCGTTCCCTCTGCTACTCCCTTCTATAACCCATTTCCTTCCTATCCTCTACGGCTGTGTCAAGACCCTCGAGCCTCATTGCATTTACAGCTCAGACACATGTATAGACAGCCCCAGCATATACACTCCAACAACCAGGGATCCTACCTGGACATTGGAGGAAGGCCAGCTTTCTGAGCAGGGACTCAGGGATGATATCAGCCCTCTGTGAAGAAATGTATTCATATGAAAACAAAAGAAGATGGACTTTGTTGAATATACTCTTTGTGAAAGTTATCTTTAAGTTAATAGTAATAAAAGCAGTTATGTTTTTCTTAATTACTGAAAATTACAATATTTTGACTGCCATACTGATTAAAGACTCCAAAAAGATATCAAATGCTGTTGTGATTAATTGAATTTCAATCAAGTTTATAATATTTGATTTAGTATTAAAACAAATATACTGTTCATAAAACAGTGTTTTGACCATTTATTTCTGTTTTCTTTACAATCCCAATTATAACTGTAGCCAATATTAATGCAATGAACTCATGTAAAATATAACAACTCATTTTATTCATCCAAAAACAACTATAAAGCTTTTCAGATAAACGTCTTCAGCGTCTTTTTTTCTGTAAACAGTTTGTAATCCTAGTTTGGTTCTTTATTAATTCATCCAACCAAGAAAAAAATGTACTTGCAGGTATGACCAGGGAAATGTAAAGCAGTCCTTTTAGTCAAAATCCATTCCAGAATGAGTAAACTGGAATTAGCTTCACTGGGCAATAACAATGATGGCTTGTGTGCTTATTGGATCTGGGCATCAGATTCAGAGAATCACTGACTCTGCTCTTCAGATCCAGAGACTCATTGGCTCTGTGTATCAGATATACAGATTTACAGTTCATAACTAGTTCTACTATTTAAATTAGGAGTCTATAAATCAGCGTCAGAGAATCCCTGGTTTTACTAGTCAGATCCAGAGGCTTATCAGATCTATTAATTAGATTCAAAGAATGATTAATTTAGAGCTGAAACTGTGTACTTCCATACTAAACAGTATGCAAACGCAGTACATGAAACCAGATAGAGTCCAAATACACAGCATGCATTAAACAGTACATGGTTTAGGGGTAAGTCCCTGGATGATGTACCCTATCGGCAGCCATTTTGAAGTAAGCAAGTAACGCACACTATGCTATCCCATGATTCAGCATGCAGTGGAGCTGAGGAAGACAAGATGGTGGCAACTAAGGAGGTGATTATTGATCATGATATGCAGTTATGTAAACATTGATTTAATGTTTATAACAATACATATCAAGGTAACTAATGGTGACTCTCTAATGTACTGTATTTGTTGTTATGCAAAGGAAGACAGACCCATTTGCTCATGACTGGGTGTTAAATGAAACAGTGGCAGTGGTGAAAGTCATTAAAGAGCAGGTGATAATGATTCCAGACCCCTCCTCTCTTTCTTTCTCCATTTGTTTGACAGAAGAGAAAGCTAAAGGTTAGGTAAACAAAAACATATGGAATGACTGCTCTGTTAAAACAAATATTTACAGACAAATGAAAACAAAATTTAAAGCTTGTATTGAAGTTCAGATTTATTTTTACTTTATTTGTGAACTTTCAAGTGAACTTTCAAGATTCCAGTGGTTCATTTGAAAATATAAAATGCAAGTAGAAGAAACACACATTACTTATCATCTTACATAATGGCATCTTCAGTTTTACAAACATTTACTTGCTTATATTTCAACATGTATTTTAGACATCAGTTGAGCCAACACTTAACTAAATGAATGATTTTACTTAAGTACAGCTACCCTAACTTTCATAAAAATGTAGTTATGCCATATTTCTCTTCTTTGTTCTGGTGACTTTCTCCCAGACTCTGCGATACAGCTCTTTTCTCAGTAATTCCCTCTCTTTGCGGATACCCTGCAGCACAGTATGGTTCTCCTGAGCCCGTCGTACTAGATATGGCAGTGTGTCATCCACTGAGCCGTATGGAACTGACTTGTACACTGAAAAATTCTGCTGAGCTGTAGAAAATGAAAATGTTATAAAAATGACAAAATTCAATTTTATTATATAGTGGTACTCGAAAGGTTGCAAACTCTTTAGAATTTTCTATATTCCAAAAAATCCAAAACATCTTAAAGTTCTAAAGGTGAAGAGTGAAACGCAATATATATTATATTTGGTCATTTACAGTATTAATTTATTGATACAAAATAAACCAACTAACCAACATCACATATCTTATAAAGTACAGTGTAAGATCATCCAGGATTATCTGTTTATTTTAATGTTTTTTTTAATGGGATGAATCAGGCATGAGTTGGTGCCTGGTTAAATAACATCGATCTAATGATGTCTGATCTTCATAAGATCTTTGTGTAATTACATCATGGCATAAAATAGTAGCTTTTTAAGGACCTCAGAATAAGGGTTTTAGGTCACAAAACCAGTTTTAAAGATTTTTTAATCCACAAATCCACACTATTCAATTCAATTCCATTTTATTTGTATAGCGCTTTTTACAATAGGCATTGTCACAAAGTAGCTTTACATTGATATATAAACAAGCGTCACAAATTAAATTCCCTAATGAGCAAGCCAATGGTGCCAGCAGCAAGGAAAAACTCCCAGAGATTAAGAGGAAGAAACCTTGAGAGGAACCAGTCTCAGAAGGGAAACTCATCCTCTTTTGGGTAATAAACATAGTTAACATTATATAATAAAACATTTAAATGTATTAAGTCTATGAAGAGATGGGAAAGGGAGCATCTTTGGCATGGGCGATCCTTCCGTCTGATAGGAGAGGGAGCATCTTCGGCATGGCTGAACGTTCCGTCTGATATCATCTCCCATAGCAGGGTCACCGTTGGAGCGAGAACCTCGAAAAAGAAGAAATGGATTAGACATGCTCTTTGTTGCCATAAACATATGAAGGACTAAAAATGGAACCAGCACTACAGACCGAATGCTTGACTAAACAAATAAGTCTTGAGCCTCGATTTAAACATAGAGACTGTGTCTGCGTTGCGAACATTTGTGGGAAGACTGTTCCACAGTTTGGGGGCTTTGTAGGAGAAGGTTCTACCTCCCGCTGTAACTTTCATTATTCTAGGAACTTGTAGGTGACCTGTAGCACTTGATCGAAGCTGGCGAGGTGGATTATAATTAATAGCTCAGTCAGATATTGTGGGAACAAAGATGTAAAAAAGTTGTCTGTAGTGACCGTTCTTCCCCTGTATAGAAACGGTTCCATTAGTTTCATTACGACGTTCTTGGAAAGCCGTTCTCCTTAGGACGACTGACATCTTTTCCTAGATATGGAATAGCGTTGCACGTGAACTTTGTCTTCAAGTCGGCGGCAATCCAGAATTTGATGCCGAATTTATCCGACTTTGTAGCAATGTCCTGCAGGAATGTATCCAGTTCTTTACGAAATGTTGCAGTGTATGCCCTCTTCTGCACTATCATGAGAAAATAATTAACCTGCGTCTGTGTGTCTGATTTTATTTTGCCTAAAACACGCCGAAAACACGCCTAAAACATACCAAATAGATGCAAATGTGTGGTGCTTTACAGGCTATTCAGTGTAGCCTACTTCAAGCAACCATGCAGTCATGATAATGTTTCAGATGTCTACAGGTGTTCACAGGTGGAATAGCCTATGTGATTAGAGGCGATGAGGTAAAATAAATTTAAATGCTAATTGTTTTGTAAATTACATGTTGTATGCTGCATGTAGGCGGCACGTAGGCTGCACGTAGGCATGCTATAGTGTAACCTACTATAAAATGGAATGATTTTGAAAAGTTTTGGATGAATAAGTATTTTGTTAAAGTGAAGATTTCATTTTGTTTGCATTGCCAAGTCATATTCTTAAACAAAACTCATGGGTGCATGTAAAAACCGACATGGCTATTACTTATTATTAACCAATTGTATTTCAAATAAATAAGTAATAGTCTTTATAATTATTATTGACTCATAGTAAGGCATAGCTTACTATTTATCTGCTGCGCAGCTTCATTTCATTTCATGCATTTGTGCTTGTGAACTTTGTATGGCCATTTGTAATATTTTATTTGTGATAGGTGTAGGGTTGTAGGTAGTCTGAAGGAGAAGATTGTAGTGTTAGTAACGCACATCCAGATATTATAGAAGGCTAGCTCAGATTCTAGAACTTGTGGGTGACGGTTCAGTGACATTGGTCATAGAGTTAGCCCACTAGAGTGCCACTCTTTACCTGTTCACATGTCGAACAGGTTTACCCATCTAAGCGAAACACCCACTAAACTGCCTGTTGAAAAAACTCTGGTAGGTAACTACGACACATTAAATTAGCTACCCCTTTAGGGATACCAGCAGCTAAAGTTGCATGTTTCCTGGGGGCCAGAGTGCCGGACAAAATAGGGAGCTTTAGTGAGCTCCATGGTCATAAATATTCTAGCATAGCTTTTTATGTAGTGGCTAACAATATACACTTTTACCAGTCAGAGGCAACTCAGGATAATTTTGTAGAGAAGGATAGGGATGTGAAGGCAATGTCCGATGCAGTAGTGTGTTTTTGCCCCATCCCAATGCGGTGAGGTGACCAAGCCTGTAACAGGTTATGGTCACTGAACGGTTGGCTGCTTATAGTGACCATGGTGACTGGTGCTCTGAAAACAATGTGGGTTGTATAGATAATTGGAAAACGTTTGAGGGTAAGCCTGGCCTTTTAGGATGGGATGGTGTCCATCCCACTCGGGAAGGTACTGCTCTCATCTTCTGCAATATTTCCCATAGTTTTTTTGGCAGGTTTAGTTAGTAGGTGACTATCCATAGCTGGGTCATGCAGCAGACAATAAAGCTTAACCAACTGTCTGCTGGTAGCCATGCACCATCACCCAGATCTCATTTTATTAAAACTGTGTCTGTTACCTACATCTACACATAATAATAATAATAATAATAATAATAATAATAATAATAATAATAATAATAATAATAATAATATACTGTTCACAAAAATTAGGAAATACACAAATCATATCACAATGATAATATATTAATAATAATAAAACATGTAACCTTACATTTACAGTGATAGTCTAGTAATGACAATAGGCCTACCACCACTCATAATAATAATAATAATAATAATTATTATTATTATTATTATTATAATAATCATAATAATTCCTGCAAGCTCATATTAGAAGTCTGGTGCTACTACCAATAACAAGTCTTATGATACAATACCTAGTGATAATAATAGGCCTACCTACTACTGCTGATGACGATGAGTATGACAGTTATAATAATTATGTTATTAATAATAATAATAATAATAATAATAATAATAATAATAATTATTATTATTATTATTATTATTATTATTATTATTATTATTATTATTATTATTATATGCCTGTCCTAGGGCTATCTATCTTTCTATAAATCTATGCAAGGTGGTCCTTTGTTAATTGGTTAGGAGAAGGCTAAATAAGTAAATAATCTTCAACTGGTGCAGAACCCAGCAATTTTTTTTATCATATCAGTCTTGTTCTGGCATCTCTACACTGGTTACCAGTTAAATTCCACATTGATTACAAAGTACTTCTTGTAACAAATAAAGCTCTACATGGTCTGGCCCCACATTATCTGTGTTAACTATTAGTCTTACAATCCAGCTCATCTGCTTCGTTCTCAAGGTGCAGGACCAGGACTTCTTTTAATTCAATTCATTTCAATTCAAATTTATTTATTTAGCGCTTATACAATGAAGCATTGTTTCAAAGCAGCTTTACAATCTTATATTATCTTAAAAGGCCAATTCCAAATTGAGCAAGCCTAGGGTGACAGTGGAAAGGAAAAACTCCCTGAAAGTAGAGGGAAGAAACCTTGAGAGGACCAAGACTTAAAATGGGACCCATCCTCAATGGGTGGCCTAGATGTTAATTAAGTAAATACTTAAAAGTATATTAAAATAATAGTAAAATTGAGTAAACAATATAAATTAAATCAATAATAATATTAAAGTTAGTAATAAAATAAGTAACAAAACAGATTTAAAAACAAAAAAGATTTGAAAATGAGTCCTCAGTCGGAGGTCCTTGGAAGCAAATTGTCTTTTAGTGACCAAATGATGGAGGGAGTTACTGCACTCTGGCGGGACTGGGTTCTGTTGATGGAGACCAGTAGATTAATGCTGAGGTGGAGGAACGTCTAAAGAACTGGGGCCGGAACATCTCTTCATCGAGAAAAAAGAAAATGTAGTTATTGATGGGTTAGGAGCACAGAGTCTATTATCAACCACTGATGCCATGTGCAGCATGAAAACTCCGGCAACACTAACTATAGCAGCATAACTAAAGGAAAAGAACCAAAAGTTAACACAGCTAAGTGGCAAGAGCCAACCTGAGCCATGTGCCATGGTCTAAAATTAACTAAAAGCCTGAGTAAATAAGAATGTTTTTAGCCTAGACTTAAACATTTGGAAAGTGTCTGAATCTCTAACTAATGTGAAAGTTTATTCCATAGCTGGGGGGCCAAGTATGAAAAAGCTTTTTCCCCTGCTGTTACTTTTTAAATTCTAGGTACTGAAAAAAGTCCTGCACCCTGTGAGCGAAGAAGACAAGCTGGATTGCGGTAGCCTAGCGGTTAAGGTACTGGACTCTGGACCTGAATGAACCTGATGGTCCTGGGTTCAAATCCCACCTCTGTCAAGCTGCCACAGTTGGGTCCTTAAGCAAGACCCTTAACCCACCATTGCTTGTATTGTAAGATTGTACAAGTTGCAAGTCGCTTTGGATAAGAGCGTCTGCCAAATGCTGTAAATGTAAATAAGTAAATGTTCCTAAATTAACTCCCGCCTCTGCTCATGGAGCTGCAGCTCTGATTGGCTGTTGAAGTGACTGTCTATTTAGGACCTCGGACCTTAAAGTGAACAGACGTTGATCAGTTGGTCATTAAACGCCGTTGAGCTGTATTTACTAATCAACTGTACAAAAGTTCTTAACTTAAAATACAATAAAGGGAAACGTTTGTCTCTTCTTCTAAAAAGTCTAGTTTGTATAGGGTTCTGCTACACATTTAAATAATAAATAGAGGAATTCATTATTCCTACTCATTCAAATGCTTTAGGGGGAAACCATGACCACATATATGACCATAGCATAATCATAACAGAATCATAACAGATTCAGCAGGAACTGTAGCAAGCAGAAGAAGAAGAAGAAGGAGGAGAAGGAGCGGCTCAGCCTCATGAGAACGCCTGAAGAAAGGAGTGAGCCTTGAGGGTACGAGCTCAAAAGATAAACCCAAACGAAAGCGTGTTTGCATACGTTTTTCATGAGGAGCCTCAGCTTGTCGATGTCGTCGAGCTGCCTCAGCTCCCTCAGACTGAGGCTCAGGTCACACACTGCCTCATAGACTAGCGTTTCCATGGTAACCAGGTCGTCACCCAGCTGCTCCAGCCCAGGGATTCCCCGCTCTTTTCCCAGACGCACCAGAGACAGCGCGCAGTCCACCTACGCTCACACACAAACGAAACAAACACAAACAGCGGTGTAGCCGAGCGTAAACAAATTCCCACAGCCAGTCATAAGTGCAGTTCCGGAACGTGGCCAATGGGAAGCTGCACGACAACAGAGAGAGCCAATCGGAACCACGTCCCCCACTGGTCTGGATCAGTCCCTCATACCCGAGAGTAAAGTGGCAAAAAATCTAATACAGAGAAGCTTAAAGGTGGCGGTGGCTTCGTAATTAAGGTTCGAGTACAAAACGAAAGATTTGGAATTCAAATCACTGAATTCATTTTTTTAGATCATTATTACTATTTCAACTCTACATTACTATATTTATAGTGGATAGGGGTGGTTCTTAGTCAGAAGGTTGTGAGCTTAAATCCCTCCACGCTGCCACAACTGGACCCTTAAGCATGTGCTAGGTACTGAAAAAGTACTTTTCATATTCATTTTGAAATCTCCCCTCATTTTTGTGAGCAGTGTGTAAAGGATCCCACAAAAACTGCTGGATAATCTGATCCTGTCCATGCCCCATTACTGTCAGTGTGTTCTGGCACTCTTGGGTGATCATACACCCTACTGAACAGTCAATGTGGGGGCACTCTCATCCAGTTTAACATGCTTCTGTTCACCCCCATGAATATGTCACTTAAAAACTTTCTTTCTTAATCTGATTTCATAATTATCTTGTTTTATGAAATTAAATAAGATGCTTATTTTATTAAGCTCAGCAAAATGAAATATTAACAATATTGAAATATCCGCTTATTTTTGTGAGCAGTGTATGTATATGTCTATCTGTCTCTCTATCTTTATATCTCTAGAGAGAAAGAGAGAGAGCATTACAAAAAAACACAGTAAAAAATATATTTTAAGATAGCTGCATTTTAATTGGAATGAAAAAAATTATAATATTTAATTAATACACAAAAAGCAAAATTAGAAAGTAACAGTAAAAATCAAGACTTGCTGGATCCAAGCTACATTTCAACTGGAAATTAGAAAAACATAAATGAAAAAAGTTTGAAAATGAATTAACAAACGTAAAATAGAAATTGACGAAACGAACCTCAAGACTTTCCTGAGAAAAAAATCAAATAAAATGAATAAATACATGTAATTAATAAAAGGAAAAATAGAATATAACAAAGCCAAAAGCTAAATGTTACTGAAACCAAGCCACATTTCAAATGGAAATCAAATTAATACACTAAGTAAACAATAAAATGTTGAAAAAGTAAAGTAAATAAAAAAAAAGAATTATAATAGATGACATTCATAAATAACTATTAGTCATTATTTATTCAATTTGTTATCATCTATTAAACATTACTTTTGAGAAATAATACTAATGAATAACGTTTATTTTTTAAAAATACCACAAAAAAACCTATATACCTTTCCAGGTTAAGAAAATAATTCAGTTATTTTAAATGTGAATTAATTTAGTTGTTCTGGATTTTTAATTGATTATTATATTAATTTAATGGGGGTTTTGTAATGTGTTTTTTTAATGTCTGTAAATGTCTTTGCCACCTCTAAGAGATGGAACAGTCATTGCTTTGATAATATCAGAGTCTAGAAGCTTCTTGAGAACACACCCTTACTCCTCCCTGCTTGTTTATTTCTTTAATGGATGACCACACACACACACACACACACACGCAAAGCAAAGCAACGCAACACAGAATGTTTTTTTAGGTTTAAACGTGATGACC
>JAUZSU010171353.1:0-13139 GCA_034780255.1 Parotocinclus maculicauda | reverse complement strand
CTTGCCGACATGACAAGTTTTTATCTGCGGTTTTGTGTTCGTTGTTTGTGAAAGTTTCATTATAGACTGAATTCATTCAAGCCCTACGATGCCACCTAAACGTTCTGCAAGTTCTACGGCTAAAATAGTGTATAAATACTTATATAAATATAACGTCTCTACTTGGTGGATTTTCGTTTATTGCTGGTGGTCCTGGAACGTAACCCCCCTGATAAACGAAGGAACACTGTATATAATTTTTCCAATAACTAAATAACCAGTTATAGAATATTTGTCTCATTTGTGTAAATGTATCTGTATCTTCTTTTAAGCGTTGTGTGAAAATCTGATGATGTTTTAGGTTGTGTTATGCCAAAATACAGAAAAAGGCCTCACAAATCTTCAAGTGCCGCTGTTTTTGATAGTTGCTTTTATGGGTTTTTTTTAAATATAATTTTGCAATAGAAAAAATAGGTTTGAGACAGTAGAAAATGTGCACATGCCCATGGTGGTACGCATGAGGAATGAGACCCTTTATGCGGTTTGAGGTTTTGAATATATAGGAACCAGAAGGCATATCCTTATAGAAAATTAATCCATGAGACACCCACTCCTATTTGAATATTCATTATTTGAACCATTTCCATGAGGTTCAGCAAGATATTAGGCTGTAATTTTTTTAACAGAAGCAACACTGCAATAAAGAAAGAATGAAAAGTCGAGTTCATATGTACACGTAGATCTATTTATTTTAATACTAGGAAATGGCTGTAAGCAGGGTTTGGGTTTATCAATGTAAAATGTCAAATGAATATGTATTAAAGTTGTAACACGCAGCTGGAGATCATGTTTATTTTGTGCATGTAGTCACACTTGTGCAGTGCTGATCACAGAGTCAGTTGCCAAGAAAGCTTTTATCTGTCCCCTGAATTAACTGCAACCATTTTGAAAGTCTCTTTTCTATCTGATGGACTATGCAATGACCATTGTTCTACCTGAATTTTTCTAAAGACCGACTTGTTAAAATAAAAATTTAACCTTGGATTTCTTGATCCCTTTGGGATACACCCAGTGTACAAATCATGAATTATGTTTCCATTACGAACCTAGGTTTTCATCTCTTGCTTAAATTATTACAGTTAAATAGTAATAAGAAATAATCTTGCCATTTCAAAATTCAGATTTGTCACATTCAAAACTAGAAATTAAAATAAAAAAATCGACTTTTCCAGCTGTATTGTTCCCTAACTAAACAAAGCTTTAAAAAAAAAAAAAAATTTGTAAATTGGTTATCCACCTCCGAATCACACAAAAGGCTAATTTCCCTACCCCCAACTAACATAATCTGATTTTGTGATAAACTAAACTGTGATGTGGATTTCTTCGGAATAAAATTCTGTTTCTTGAGGATTGCACTCCTAGTGCATGTTAATGCAAATAATTCACCATGGTTTTGGAAAGGTGCTTTCATAAGGGCTCTGTGATAAAGCTGTGGAAAGGCTTTAATAATTCCTCAGTGTATAATTCAGAGCATTATTACGATGTAGAAATAACTTGCTTTGATCGGTCCGTCCCTCCAAATTGGTCGACTGAGCCGGAAAGATGTTGATCAGAGAAGCTACTTAAGAAAAAGTTATTAGTCTCTGTGTGTGGTGATTTCACAAACTTCACAGAGTGACAAGAAAGAACCCTCTTCTGAAAAAGTGCAACAGTGAGCCTTGTTTGCTAAATATTTTTAGGGCAAATGAGATTAAGATTGATCTTACTGGACTGACTTTAAAATGGGATTTGTTTTGCAAAAAAACAAACGCAGCACACGACCGACCATAATACTAAAATGGGACTGTGGTGGCCTAGTGGGTAAGGTACTGGACTATGAACCAGGCAGGACAGAAGGTCCAGGGTCCAAGGTTCAAATCCCACCTTTGCCACAGTTGTCCCTGAGCAAGGCCCTTAACCCACATTTGCTTGGATTGTAAGACTGTATTAATTGTAATTCGCCCTGGGTAAGGGCATCTGCTAAATGCCATAAAATGTAAATGTAAAATATAGGTGTGCAAATGGTTTGTTGACTGGACATTACCATAGTCGCATAGTGTTTCTATGCTCCTGTAAGTTAAATATAAAAGGTATTTTCTAAAGTATATTTCTTGTAGGCATGAACATGTCAGAGACTAAATGTGTGAGTGATTGGCATGACTTTATGACTTAATGATTGTTTGATGTAAGCCAAAAATGCTTCGATAGACAATATTACGACCAATAACAGAAGATCAGCTAGGTGAACCAGAGACACGAGTAAATGGAGCCAGTTTATATAGTTGTAGGTTAGAGAGAATATGCAGGCAATGGTGGAACAAACAAAGGAATACTACTTACAATAGGTCAGGCACATACACTTGCATCTTGTTACAAATAAGCAGTGGAACGTCGTGCCACACACATGAGTAACTTGCACAAAACGAGTCCCTAAAAACATCACTCAAGTTGCTTGGTGTAGAATATATCGTCCTTGCCCACATGTAGATCCCATAAAAACCCCATTCTGTTCAGACCTTATACTCTGTCATGACATGAAAAAAAGACTGGTGCTGTTATAATCTGGTTTGTGTAACGAATATCTATTAATGCTGATGTGATATTAAATAATCAGATTGACGTTTTAGTTTGTCTTTGTCCAAATGCGGCTGCAGTTCCGTGTGTAGCCAAACATGTCTGGATTGCAGTGTGTATTCATCAGTGGGAGAGCGGTGCAGTGCTGGAGTGAGGTGTGTATTCAGCAATGGGAGTGTGTCGGCAGAGATAAAGCCGGATAATTAGCGACCCAACAATGCTCTTCGGTGACAATCTTAACGGCTGAACACATGACCCGCCAAAATGGATTTCATGCTTCTGTGCCTTTTGTCTTTCTTGCATTACAAGTAAGGAGTAGTGCACGTGTGCTGGCGTGTGCGCGCTCATACACGTGCATCACACGCGCCTCTCATTTCACTTCTGACTGTTATAGTGTAGTAATCTGATGACAGAGGCACGCAGCCTGTCTGCTTTATGAAATGCCATTTGAAATGCAAAGTCATTTTCCAGTTGGCTGCGGGATGATGAGAAGAATCTCATTGCTTTCATTATTTTAAATGATTTCATGATGGAAACACTGAAGTTAGGTGAACAGGGCTGTCGACAGACTCTCCATCAGATGCATGACAATGTGCTTCTGGGGTGCAGCTCTTAAAGTGCTCCCCTGTGAAACCAGTCTTGGACTTGATTTCTGTATTATTATAACACCGCTGTCATACATATATAGAGCTATGTTGAGCAAACAAGAGCCCCTGCACACTGGGGCGTTGATGTATTTCTGAAGGACTTGTATTTGTAAGGGCATGTCCAACTTGACAACTGAGGCAGAATTGTCATTTATCAGCAGCGTCTACACACTGTCCAAAATACCTTGACTTCTGCATTGCATGCTCACCTTAATGAATTTACCGGATGGAGCGTTCTTACACAAGCATGAAAAATAGTGGGATCGATGAAAATAGATTAATTTAGCACAAGCAAAGTGATTTATCAAGCGTGAAAGTCGTTTCGCAAATACGCCCTGCCTATCTAAATTAATAACGGAGGATGATAGGTTATTGTCTGGGGCGCAATTAGACTTGTGAATGCAGTTGTGCTGAGAATTAGACTGCCAAAAAAAAGTTTTGTTTTAATGTTGAAGGGCAAACATTTTTGAATATCAGATTTCAGTGATGGTCTGTAACATGGTTTAGTGATTTTATAAAGGAAATTCGACCTTTAAAATAAGATAAATATACATTTGACATCAATCAAATCAGTTAAATACTTAGAACTGGGAAAAAATGTGTGTGTCTGTGTGTCTGTCTGTCTGTAGGTACGTAGGTAGATGGGTACGTACGGGGTTGGACAATGAAACTGAAACACCTGTCATTTTAGTGTGGGAGGCTTCATGGCTAAATTGGACCAGCGTTCTTATTAATTGCACATTATTAGCCTTCATTAATTGCACATTGCACCAGTAAGAGCAGAGTGGGAAGGTTCAATTAGCAGGGTAAAAGCACAGTTTTGCTTAAAATTTTGCAATGCACACCTTATGGTTGACATACCAGAGTTCAAAAGAGGACAAGTTGTTGGCGCATCTGTGACCAAGACAGCAAGTCTTTGTGATGTATCAAAAGCCACGGTATCCAGGGTAATGTCAGCATACCACCAAGAACGACGAACCACATTCAACAGGGTTAACTGTGGATGCAAGAGGAAGCTGTCTGAAAGGGATGTCCGGGTGCTAATCCGGATTGTATCCAAAAAACATAAAACCAGAATTAAATGTGCACCTCAACTCTCCTGTTTCTACCAGAACTGTCCGTCGGGATCCACAGGGTCAATATACACAGCCGGGCTGCTATAGCCAAACCTTTGTCTAACCAGCTGTTTCAGTGTCATTGTCTAACGTGCGTGCGTGCGTGCGTGCGTGCGTGCGTGTTTCCACCCCAATTTTATATATATATGGATGACATCTGGTGGAGATATTCTGTAATTTCTTCCATTGACTGTTATGACAAACGATACAAGGAGTAATTGGGCCATAGGTTATCCTCAAGGTGAACATTTTTTTTTCCCTGCAGGAGGAAGAGGGAGACGATGCGGATGTGTCGACAGCACCATCGTTGGCTAGCCACAGAATTCCCCCTGCCGTGCATGTGCAGCACTACACTGCACGCTACTCGGATTCAAGCTACGGTGGGCTGGGACTGCGGGATGCACACGAGGAGAACCCAGAGAGCATCCTGGACGAACATGTGCAGCGCGTCATGAAGACACCTGGTTGCCAGTCACCCAAGTCACGCTCACCTGATGGTCTGCCAGCACCCAAGCTGCCTGGTCATGCCATGCCACTACCTGGCACCCAGGCAAAACATCAATCGAGGTTGGGACCTAAGGGCGAGTCGGCACACGTTTACCATAAACATACCCATCACGCACACCACACTGAGGGAGATGGCATGAGGCCTTGGAACATGGAGCAGCACCACTACGGTTCCAAAACAAGAAATTACTCCGACAGCTCCAACAATGTGGAACCCATGGGCTACAGGTACACCCAATAGAATTCTGAGAGATAAAACGTATTGATATTTGTAAAAAATTGCAATTAGTTGAAGTTTACTTAAAAACTGTGCGAGTAAACGGTAAATGAATTAATGCTTCTGTGTATGATATTGTTCACTTTAGCAGTAAAGGTGGCACTTTATCGAAGCGGACATACAAGAAAGGGGAGGACGTGAGGAACTTTGAGATGCGGGAAACTGCTCCTCCTGAGGAGATGGACAGGAATCAGAAAATACTGCAGTGGATGATGGAGGGAGAGAAGGAAGTGATACGTTGCAAGAGAAGTCCTTATGGGTGAGTAGATCATACTGGCTCTGCATTTTGACATGGCTCTTGTGTAACAGAAATGACACGTTTTGCAATTCGGATGTTATCCGAACATCGTATTATGTACCTTACTTGGCAATGCTATACATGATACTGTAGTATACTGGATCCAGAATATTTCAGTGTTTCTCACACATTGAGTTATTAATCAACACAGGATACCATATTGATTAATTATTAAATTATTAGTAATTATTTTAGCTTCGTAAAGTTCTTATGTAAAGCGTTGCTCAGCTTCTTGTGTGCTGATGCTGCATTTTGCACTAGAGGCAGCTAATGCATCTGGCAAGATAATATATGCATCAGGTAGGTTAAGTACCATAATAATAATGAATATAATGAACTTTATCGGATCACAGATGTATACATGAATGTGGTACATACCTGTATTTGCTTTGGATGTTTGCTACAAAATGGGGCAATAAACAAATATAGCTCAAATTAGGAAAAAGCTCTGGTGTTAGCAGAAAAAGTACCTTTAGAGTTAAGAAATCTCTTTGATTATCTGTTCCATAGGAGCATCTCAGGATCTAAGAAGACCCAGGTTCATGAATCGGGCAGGCCGAGTTCAGTAGAGCGACCAGGTGCCGTGCACCCATGGGTGAGTGCGCAGCTTCGCAATAATGTGCTGCCCTCACACCCGTTCATCCAGGACCCAACCATGCCACCGAACCCAGCACCCAATCCCCTTACACAGCTGGAGGAAGCTCGTAGACGACTCGAGGAGGAGAAGAAAAAGTCTGGAACTCTGCAGACCAAACAGAGGTGAACTATTCTTCTGTCTATTAGGGTAGAGAGAACCAATCACTTTGGAGCATTCTTATTTGCCATCTACTGCTATATCTTATGTTCTTTAGTAACACCAGTGCTGGCAGACAGCATAACAGCTGCTCACATTCACAGAGGTGACTGCTTGGTCGACGCACGTTCTTCAGGCAGCATCAATTTATTTATTTGCTCATTTAACAAGATCAAGAGTCTGAGATGAGGCTTGAACCAGGGTGCTCTGGAACTGCTCTTTAGTCCAACTGCCTTAACTGTAAAAGCAATTCTATTAATAATAGACTTTACGGCTTTCACCAAGATTTAATACAACAGAAATGTCTCATTAGCGTTTCATAAGCTATACATTTCGTGTTACATATGTGGTGATACGTCTCACAGATGCACCATGATTGCACTTAAGAAAGCATTTTAATTCTACCTTGGATGTAAAATTGGTGACCAAGACAAACCCTGAGCTCATTTGTTGTCCAACGTATGTAAACAACCTATGGGCTTGGATAGGATGTAGCCAGGAAGTCGATACCATTTGCAGACCCTACAATATTGCAAAAACAGAAGGATCACATACTGGGCGGTCTTAACAATGTATCTGGCTTATCTAGTGAAAATAATAAATCTGTCGAATTTTGACAGTTTTAAAAGTATCGGTGGGTAGACTGGGGTAAAGTTATTTTCTTTGATGAAGCCCCCTTCAGAATGATTGGGAGATCTAGAAAAATGATTGTCTGGAGATAAGGTGAGTGCTACCACGAGTCCTGTGTCATACCAACAGTGAAGCATACTAAAACCAATCATATGTGTAATGTTGCTTATCATCCAGTGGTTTTCTGAGTGGGTTCTCTCAATGTTGCCTAAGAACACTGCCCTCCAAGAGCACCTTCTCCCAATTTTCCAGGAGCAATGTCTTTTCTAGCACCATGTCATAAGGCATGAATGATAGTGATAACAAAGTTGCTCGGTGATCAAAACATTGAAACTTTGGGTCCATGGCTAGGAAATGCAAATGCTTATTTCATATACCTCCATATCGGCTCTTGGCAGTCACACAGCTCTTACAATCAAAATAGGCAAATAATTGACAATAGCAGCGCTGCAGAGCACCGAGTAGAACGGCATCGCCTGAGTACATGCTGGGTAAAGCTCGCTAGCTCACCAGCTGTTAACAGCTGGGAAATGCTCTGTCAAATTAAAGAAAAGAAAAACGGATTATAAAGCATGTGAGAAGAAGAACCGCATTATGAACGCAGTATAATTCTTGAGGCACATTCAGAGAAATAATTTCAGGGTAGTAAAAATACTTCAGTCAAAAAAGCCACCTCTCTTTTTAGGCTTTGTTTTTAACACTTTGCAGATTGCACAATACTGTTCAAAACCGTTTCATGCATTCTAAGTTGTGGGACAAATTCTTTTTTTTAATCTTAATCAAAGACTTCATCATATAAATATATAACACCTTCGGTTTTTACTGTTCTCAGCTTCCACCGGATATGGAGCGTTCAGTCTTTTCTGTGCAGATAAATTACGCATGGATAGCACAGTGCTTTGACTAACTTTAATTTATAATTCAGTTCAGGTTTGTGTAGTTTTGGTCACTCGAGAGTTTGTTTAAGAAACGAGCCATGTCTGCTGTTTGGTTTATTTCCATGGTCATACCGCACTACTGTCGACATTGTACTGTTGTTATGGTCATAGCCTAATTTCTGAAAATGGCAACAAATAATGATACTGCTTTACATTCATGTATGCAGGTTTAGTACTTTTATAACACTAATCACTTCTTTTTCTTTGTTCTGCAGACACAAAGGTATGAAGAAACAACCATGTGAGAACATCACTGTGGCCTATTACTTCTGTGGAGAACCCATCCCTTACAGAACTTCAGTAAAAGGGAGGATTGTCACGCTGGGACAGTTCAAGGAGCTGCTTACTAAGAAAGGAAGCTATAGGTAATTTTTTTAAGTAAACCATTTTATTGTTTTGGTTTCATTTATTTTGTCCTGATGACTACTTCTATGCAGTTAAAATACTGGAAATTATAGATGCACTAAAATGTCACAAACAGTTAGAATAATTATTCAAGTTTAAGGGTGGTTGAGCACACAATTGATTTAAATAAACCTGCAATTAAAATACAAAGTTTATAGATGCCCTTACAAGTTCTTTAATGTCTAATTAAAAATTTTGAACACACTGATAGACAGGTTTCCAGAGTCAGTGATGATCCAAATAAAATTAACATAAGCAAGTAGTTGATAGATCTGTGAGCGATGTTTTGTGAGACAGTTGTTGTTGAAGACATGGGTCTGCCAGCTCAGCGGTATGGAGTCCAGGCTGACTCCTAAGCAGATAAAGCCTTGCACACCAGCTAATGTTAATGAGTACACCGCAGTATCGGAATGATCTGCAATGCAAGAATTGTGGGGTGGACTCCATTTGCTTTGCATAAATGACATTGGTGCCCACACATGGCCAATTCAGAAAGCTATTAAGAAAACATTTTGTGGACCAAAACGAAGCTTTTTGTTAAAAAGAAAAAGTATTTGTTTGGAGAAAAAAAAAGTATTATCACTTTTCCCATCTGTGAAGAAGTAGTGAGTGTATCATGGTTTTCTCCTGTTTTTTTAAATCTGGGCCACAATGGCTTGCCAACATTGATGGATCAGTTACTTCTGAATAATACCAGCAAATTGTAAAAATAATATCAGGACATTGTAATCTCAGGAGAATGGGGTTTATGCAGAAAGACAGAGAACTTAAGCACACAAGTCATTTTTACCAAAAACAGGACAGAGAGGATACAATTTAATGATTTAGAATGCCCTGACCTGAAGCTCATATGAGGAATCCTACCAACACCCCATAGTTGAAGCTCTTCTGTTTTGATAAATGGGCCAAAGTGATGTGCAAGATTTATTAGCAGTTACTTTCAATGTGTAGTTTCAGTTCTTGTTGCATGAGGATGTAATGCCAGATACTGAAAGCTTCACATACGTTTCCCACATATATGCAATTTTGATTAGTTTTCCTCAAGAAAAACATTTCCAGTAATTTTTGTCATGTTGTAGTGTGTTAAAAAATGTCACAGGAGTGCAGGGCAGATTTCCTCCTTGACCAGGATTGAATAATACTGGCATATAGAATTTGTAATCAATTGCTGTCATTTCAACTGCCATACGAACTTAAGCAAGCAGATCAGATAAATACGCTTTTTGTCACTGTCACAGGTATTATTTCAAGAAGGTGAGCGATGAGTTTGACTGTGGCGTGGTGTTTGAGGAGGTACGTGATGATGATGCCATCTTGCCCATCTTTGAGGAGAAGATTATTGGCAAAGTGGAGAAGATCGACTGAAGATCAGGAAGCAGGAAATGTGCCGCTGGAGAATTAAGCCTTTTAGGAGGAGCTGCACAACTGCCACAAAGGGAAGGAGGTGAACGGAGGTGCTGATGTATGCTATGTGTGTATGTGTGTGCATGTGTGCGTGCGTGTGTGCGTAAAGGAAAGTCTAGGGGAATAGGGAAGACCAGAGAGCAAGAAAGAAAGAGAGAGCAGTGAGCACTGTGGAATGTACGCTGTAGACTCCACGGCTTCTACCTCTGCACTAAAATCCCGTTCTGGCCCCGCAGAGCTTTGGTAACTGTGGGATGCAGAAAGCCTATAGACTTTATAAAGGAGCGAGGCAGCATACACTCATCATTTTGTTATATTTTTAACTTTAAAATGTCATGTAGCAATGTAAAGTTTGACTAGAAAAAAATAAGAATTGCTAAGAAATATGTTTACTAAAGCTGCCTATTTTTGATATGACCTGTCAGAAGGAAGGTATACTTTCTACCGTTAACGCCTCTTGTAATTTTTATATTTAGTGGTACCACACGTGTACAGACAGCCTGTTTAAAACAGCAAAAAAAAAAAAGAGGAAAAAAGTTTTATAACTATTTAAATATTTAAAATAAAATCTAACCATGTTGGTTTGCTTTTAAAGCTGTGGCAGATCCAGTTTGAGAACGTAGTTTTCATAACACCCTTTTAGGCAGGAGGCTGAATGAAAACCGGGAACCATAGCCCATTCTCCCAAGTGCTTTTAAATTTAAATCTTATTTGTTCTCCACTCAGCGTGTTGCTCGTCCCTGCATTTTTCATCAATGTTGGATGGAAAGGAGGGTAGCGTTCTTAAATTTTGTCGAATGATTGTGACATTATGGTGAGTGCTAAGCTTGGTTGAGGCGGTGTCAGAGTTTTGCCTTTGTGTGTCATTAGTGGTTCAGTGGTTTTGACTAGAGCCGTTGGCCATAAAATGAAATGTGACCCAGGACTCCCTTCTTTATCTAGCCTATAGTGTTTGGTCTCTGTCCAGGACAGCTTCTATCAGAAATTTGAACAACAAAACAAGCATACAGAACCGTTTACAAACCGACACATCAGTGATTTGTAATCAAATTATTTTTCTACTTGGTATCCAAAATAAACCAGGGAATTGCTCGATTGCTGTCCAAGTGCGCGCATATTTTCGTATTATTGCGTGGGAGCAGTAGCGCACGTCAGCATTTGCGAGGGAATGTGTTTTGCTGCGTGGAGCTGTATGTCACTTGCCTACATAAAGATCGCGTTTACACTGACCACACCGTATTACAGAAGAGCAACTGGGTAATAAAGTGTAGCCTTTGGGCTTGAAATGGTTGAATTTGGTGCTTGGCAGGATTTTTGTCTAACACTAGTAAATACAGTAATATACTCGTTAAGAGGTCACAAAACACCAAAGAACAGTAGACTGTAAGACTTCTAAGCAAATGTGCTACCCGTTTCCATTCTCTCTCTTGAACTGGTTGTCTGTGATTCATTCATGCTGATGTTTGTATCAGAGGATGATGGTCCTGCACAGTATAGAGAATTCTTATTAGTAATATGTCGACTGACACACTGGTGTTTGCCACTAGGATGTGGCGCACACGGTAAACGGTGCTTTAAGTCTATATGCGTTGGCCTTCCCGTAAGATGATTCCTGTGTTAATCGTTGTCAGTACAACATTAAGAATCATGTCTTTTCCTCCCCTTTGTTCATACCATCAAAGCTGTTTTAGTCCTTCATTAACATGGACAGAGTCGGTACTCCGCTACAGTGAAACTTGTAAAATTTTATTTTATACCTAAGCCATTCTACTTGCAGCTAAATTGTCATCATGCTTAGGGTTTTTCAGTGGGCATATAAAGAGGTTCATAATTACTGTGAAAAGCCTGTAAATGGATTCCCTGTATATAGTACATTGGAGTGCCTTGATGAGCATGCTAATGCTCTATAGTCTCACCCCCTCTGTTCTGTCTGAGGAGTACCAGGGTCTTGAATCATTGCCTTTTAAATCTAGCATTATGTTCTTATTTTGATTTTATGTATGAACTTATTTCTGTTAGTTTTCCATGTGAAGAGTGTCGTCACACATTGAATAAGCATTTTCTATGTAAATATGTACATTTTTATGTGTCTCCAGACAGCAACCTGATTTGGATATTTAGTGCCCTGGTTCTGCCCAAGTGTGCAGAGTTGTACAGATCATTTTATGGTACTTTGGACAATAAAGACATGTAATAAAACCACATTTTGTTTTTATTATGTTGGCTGCTTCTTTATTACTGCATCTGTTTCGGGTCTCATTTTTAGCTATCACTTTCTTTTGTTTATTAATTTCCTGATCAATTCCTGGTTCTTTGTGTCAAGTATTTAACAGAAAAGGGTTGTTTATTCACTTAGACATACCTTCCAGATGGTGGCACTGTTGGTCTCTGTAACTGGCTTTGACTTCAAATAAGAAGGGAACATACTGAACACATCCAAATCATTCTCTGTTACAGGATTTAAGCAGTCTGTTCTGTGCTGTGCAAACGTAACTGCTTGCATCAGTCCATACCCCCCCCTGTTATGAAGCTTGCTGATTGTTTACTTTAATTCACAGTCCTTGCTTTGTTGGAAGGATCGTAAAAATAATTTTTTATACATTTTTGTAACAACTTACATGGCTTATATTTTTATGTAATCTCTGTTTACTACCCATGGGATGGCTGGGGCATTGTGGAGGATGTGTGGTAATGTAAGGCTATTTGAAAATAACATACAAGATGCACAAAACTGATTCAGCAACATTATAAATAAATATCCTGATTGTTCTGCGTCTGTGTATCAGAACAGTCAGCTACCTTGTTTAACTTTTATTAGATTAATTTGGTATTGCAGAAATATGAATACCAAGGAAGTACTCGTGATTTTGAATGCAGAGACTGATACCAGGTGGTTCGGTGAGTAGCATTGCTCTGCGCAGCAAGAAGGTCTTTGGTTTGATCCCAAGGTGGAGCAGAGTGGAGAGAGGTGGAGTCCTTTCTCTGCTCTAAGTGTCCCACCTACAAAGACTTCAGCCACATAAGTAATGCATCAGAAGAAACACAGACCCCACTGCACCAGCATATGGTCTCACAATAGGTCTGAGGATCTCATCTCGGTACCTAATGGCAGTCAGACTACCCCTGGCAAGCACACGGAGGGTTGTGTGGCCCTCAAAAGAAATGCACCCCACACCATTACTGACCCACTGCCAAACCGGTCATGCTGAAGGATGTTGCAGGCAGCAGATCGCTCTCCACAACGTCTCCAGATTCTGTCACATGTGCTCGGTGTGAACCTGCTTTCATCTGTGAAGATCACAGGGTGCCACTGGTGAATTTGCCAATCTTGATGTTCTCTGGCCAATGCCAAGCATCCTGCACGGTGTTGGGCTGTGAGCACAACCCCCATCTTATACCATCCTCATGGAGTTGGTTTCTAACAGTTTGTGCAGACACATGCACATTTGTGGCCTGCTGGAGGTCATTTTGCAGTGCTCTTGCAGTGCTCCTCCTGTTCCTCCTTGCACAAAGGTGGAGGTAGAGGTCCTGCT